>CM070820.1:5089617-5129617 GCA_036326025.1 Chrosomus eos
CACCACACACCACCACCACCACTCCCACTCACTCACCACCACCACCACCCACCCCACACTCACTCACTCACTCATCTCCCCTATCCTCCACCACTCACCAACCACTCATCACTCCCCTCACTCATCATCACACACCCACACCACACACCACCACACACACCACCCACCCCACTCACACCATCACACACACCACCACCACCACCACCACCCACACCCACACCACTCACACCCACACACCCAACCACCACACACTCCACCCCACTCATCACTCACCCACACCCCTCCTCCAACCACTCACACCCACACCTCACACACAACCACCACACACACCACCACACACACCACACACACACACCACACTCACTCACTCACTCACCACACCACTCACTCCACTCACTCACTCCCACTCACCACACTCACTCACTCACCACACACCAACTCACCACTCATCACACTCACACCACACACCCACACCAACAACACACACCACACTCCTCCTCACACCACTCACCACTCACTCATCACTCATCCACTCAACATCCTCACTCACAACACACAACCACCACTCACACTCACCCCACTCACCACCACACTCACCACACAACACCACACCATCACCACTCCACTCACTCACCACACACACCACCAACACACACACACACCACACATCACTCACTCACACACACACCACCACACACACACACCACCCACTCACACCACCCTCACCACCACACACCACACACCACTCACTCACTCACCACTACACCATCAACAACACACCACACACACACACTCACACCACCACTCACTCACCCACTCAATCACTCACCACACCACCTCACTCACACACCCACACACACACACACACCCACACACACACACACACACACACACACACACACACACACACACACACACACACACACACACACACACACACACTCACTCACTCACTCACTCACTCACTCACTCACTCTTTCACTCACTCACTCACTCACTCACTCACTCACTCACTCACGCATGCACACGCACACGCACACGCTCACTCACTCACTCACTCACGCATGCACACGCACACGCACACGCACACACACACACACACACACACACACACACACACACACACACACACACACACACACACACACACACACACACACACACACACACACACACACACACACACACACACTCATTTTTGATCCTCTTATCTCATAGTCCGTGTGGCTAAACATTTATACTTTATACACCATAACTAATATGTATTTAATTCTTCCTGTTATAAACATTGGACTACGGTTGAATATTAAAATCAATTTCTAATATGTGTTTAAAAGAGGTACATTATAAATATTAATACTGCCAACATAAGGGCTAGTGGACCAGACACATCTTCTGTGAAGCCCGCAGATACAAATATTACTTGCATAGTATGAATTAAACAGAAATTAAATAATTACAGTGCAGTATTCATAATTTATATTTGCAGTTCAACCATAGATGTGAATTTTTGAAGTGGTGTTGTATGTAAATCCTGTTACAAAATCCCTGCGATTGCTCTTATAAAAGAACAAATATTTTAAAAGTTATCTATAAAAATATGTCATAGCAAACTTTGCTCTTGTATGTTGAAGATTAGCCCAGGGTCAATTTATAATGTGATGGTCTCCCTTGCAAAAAAGAAATATACTTTATTATACATTTAAAAAGAGTACTTATTACAGAAATAATATACAGTACTTATATAAAGAATATACTTAAGTGTGAACTGAATGTAATGTTTTTCATTCATTCATTCATTTCTCTTTTATTATTTTCATGAAAATGCATTATTTATACCAATCACATACAATTCATTTAAAATTTCCTTTTCATTTCCATGATCAGAAAGGAGCAGATGGAAGAATAATATTCTTATCAGATTATGTTTTATTATGTTTTCAGACACTTGTTAATGTAAAATGTATATACTGTATAATGTAAATTTATATTAACCGCAGTTAACCTAACAGAATGTTTTTTGACCATACATCTTTATATGTAATCATGCATAATTTCTTTTATTGTCTTTGAAATATGGTTAAAGTGTACTGCCGATACTGACATTTATGGTAAACGAAAATATTCTTTAATGTAATTTTTATTAAAAATGTTTAGTATTTAAATAAGTGCTGTCAAATCGATTAATCATGATTAATCGCATCTAACATTAAAGTTTGTATATATATATTATATATATATATATATATATATATATATATATATATATATATATATATATATATATATATATATATAATATATATAATATATTACTGTACACACACATATTTACTAACTTTTATATTTTAGATGTGATTAATCGCGATTAATTGACTTGGCAGCTCAAATATATTTGCAATCACACATTTGTTATGATGAAGTAAATTTAAAATCTTTACTTTGTAATATCAATGTAATATCAATTTTGGAAAATTTACATGTAGTATGTTGTTTTGTAGATTATGAAATATTATTGTAGATTATGTACATTATGAAAACAATATAAAATGTACTTTAACATAACATGTTTAATTTGACATCATTAATTAACTTTGTAAAAAAATGTGTTAAAATAAACAGTCATAAAAGTGTACAAGTGGCTCATTTCATATTATATATATATATATATATATATATATATATATATATATATATTAAGTACACTTCAAGTGCACATTCAACAAAAAATAAGTGCATTTCTTTTTAACAAGGGTCATTAATACACATTACACACATTTGTCAATAAAAATCTACTTTATTATATCACCAAAAAATGAAATATTATAGGAGTTGACAGCACCACATGAAAATTAATCGATAAAGCACAGTTTGAAAAGCTTTAATATGTTTTCAACTCCACTAAATGTATATAAACAGCTGCACTGTTTTGCACATATAACACTAGTATACATGTGGAACCGACAACTATAAAGAACACATCCCTGCAGCTCACTTAATTGCGTTACTAGCACAGAGAGCCATTTCAGGGAGAGAACAGGCAAAAACAAGGGAAAATATGAAGCTTCTGTGAGAATAACACATCACAGGTAGTCCATATACCATTACGCTCCTGCAGATAATGTTTACCACTCTTCAGCACTCTGTGGCCTAGTCATCTGTGAAGAAACCTTAGTATTCCTGCTATCTTACTTCTGCCTATGTCTAGCCTTTTCACTTTCTTAAAAAAAGTGTGAAAAAAGGACATGGCTTCGGTTCTTCTCTGTTTTGTGTATGCATCTCACACATCACCATGGTCCAATCAAAGAGCCAGCAGCTAAAAATAGAGATGTGTAGAAAAGTGGCAGGGAAAAAGCTCGCTCTTCACTTTTAAGTGCAGCAATCTGGTTTTGAGGATAGATTCAGTTAAACTGTCCTTCTAAACTCGGTCTTTTTAAAAAGCTTGAGCTGGAGATACAATCCCGCAGATGCTGTGAAGTGATTTCATTGATTATTGGTGCTCAGAAGAGGTTGAGAAAACCTGAAGAGAGTCACATGGTCATGATTTCACGAGTTCATGCTCTAGTCACAAGGTTACAGATTGTTTATATCTCATATTATATCACATATTATATCATATTATATCTCATATTATATGTTATATCACAATTCTGACTATATAACACACATTTGAGACTTTTTATCATGCAATTCTGACTTTATATATCCCAATTGCGAGTTATAAAATCAGAATTGTGTGATATAAAGTCTCAATTGTGTGTTATAATGTCAGAATCGTGTGATATAAAGTCTCAATTGTGTGTTATAATGTCAGAATTGTGTGATATAAAGTCTCAATTGTGTGTTATAATGTCAGAATTGTGAGAAAAAATACACCCAATTCTGAGAAGATTTGCTGAAGATCAGAATTGCAAGTTTATTTCTTGCGATTGCGACTTTATATCATGCAATTCTGAGATAAAAGTCAGAATTGCGAGATGTAAACTAGCAATTGTGAAAAAAAGTCAGAAAGTCGCAATTACCTTTTTTTATTTTTTTATTCTGTGGTGAAAACAAGCTTAGGTTCTCAAACCATTGTGAGAGTGAAATGGGTTTCTTACACTTATTTTCAAAAAACGTACTGCCATCCTTTCACTGATTTCTGAACTGTGGATTCTCCATTGATTCAGAAGACGAGTCACGTTTCATAAGTTCTCATGGATTTCATATTTTAGTGTTTGACAAAGGTTTTCTGGTCTTTTTAATCCTGGCTCTTTGCTGTTTTTCAAAGCAACGGAAACCAATGGGGGTCAATTTGACCCAAACACAGTTGATGTAACCAACTGTCCAAAAACATCTATGTGTTGAAACTTTGCACATTCATAGACCCTAAAAGAGAAATAACCACACAATTTCAAGAAGAAATAGCTCAACCAGTATTTCAAGCAGGAAAGTTAAGAAAAAAACAGTGCCATATATACTGTAAGAACCATTTTGGGTTTAAGTTCTTAAAGTCCCCCTGTGGTAAAAAATCAAGCTTTAATGTGGTTTAGGGTGTTTTTAATATGATTTAAGACAAACCATGTGTAAATTCATAAGTCAACACCATTGCTGAGTATTTTCTCCTTAAAACTGCAGTGAACCAAAGACAGTCTCAGTTTCTGACATCACAAACTACCTGAGTGAGTGAGTGGAGGCGGGGCTCATTTGCATATTCATAGAACGTATAATAAATGAGGCAAGAGTGTAGAGTTACATTCAAGCTATTCTATATGTAATTTTGGTAATCAAAGATGAGTTTTAAGGAAAAATGTATACCCAAATGTCAAAAACATTACTTGAATCAATGAACAGCAATAATAAAGCCCCAGTCTTATAGATCATTAACTAAAAAAAGTTGTTTTAGGGTTTAGTTACCCTTTAATGTGGAGAACATTTTAATAATCTGAAGAGACCTTTTTTCACTGTTTGTGGAATGGAAAGATTCCATGATGATAGAGGTCATGAAACCATGTTTTCAAGAATATTTTAATTTAGTATTTATTTTTAAATATTAAAAATGTCATAATTTGATATATCCTTCATGTCAATAGAGCAAACAGTGCGGGATGAGTTGCAGTTTTATATGTAGAGTTTGAATCCAAACGATTTGCATCCTAAATCATCAGAGTTTGAATCCTAACGCATTATTGACTTGGCAAACGACACTAATTAACTCTTAATGATACAGACAGGAATGGCACAGTGTTCTACCAGTGCACAAGTTTCCAGCACAACATCATTTTTCTGTTCTCTATGAAAGCGAAAGTGCTGCACGAAGCAGAAAATAGCAGCCCATCAGAGCAGATTTTATGTTGCAGGGTCATTTTAGATGAAATGAACCTCCACAAACTCCAAACAAAACTGGAAGCCTCTAGATTCTCATTATAAGGTATAGCGTTAAGATTTGTTTTCATTGGAATAGCCAAACTCAGAAACTAACGAATTACTGGAAATTAATCAGGAGTGTTCACGTATCTGTGGACATAAAGTGCATCACTGAAAGTGAATAACCCTTAAATGTTACAAATTACATTTTCACAGCGATGTAATAGAAGAACATTGTGGGTTCCCCAAAGAACCTTTCAGTGATCATTAGAAAAAAAAATCTTAGTTTGAAGAACATAAAAAAATTTAAGAACCTTTTTAGGATGTATGAATGTTAAAGTTTCTTCATGGACAAAGCCGATAAAGAACCTTTTTACGGATTTATCCCGTTTTATCTCATTGGTTGGGACGTGATCATGATCTTTTCATTCTGAAGAATTGGTAATCTTCCCTTTAAGTTCAGTTCGGTCTGGAAATTTGATGCATCCACATATTTCTCCCTGAAGGCTCTCAGTGCAGTTCGCCGCGTTTGGTGAGAAAAGGAAGGACAGAGTCTCTGGAGGACATTCGCTGTGTGCGGTGCTCATGTCTGATGTCAGATCAGCAGTTCACGGCTCATTAAACACACACTCTTTACAAACACAGCAGAAGAATATCTCTCTGATCACTAAAGCTGCACGTATGGCGTATGAGTGTGTGTTGGTATTAGTACTTTAGTCAGAAATCAAATTTTGAAGTTATTTTCACAAAACCGTGAGTCTACACTTCTGTCATTGTTTACTCACCCTGTATAAAACAACAACAACAACAACAAAACATAAAGGATCATAAAAGTGGTCGACTCATGTACTATATTTCTTCTGAAATCACATCAGCAGACACATTATTCACTGTAAGTATATTGGATATAAAACATTTATTTTATGCATTTTATCATTTGAAATAATGATTTTGCATTTCCTGCCCAAATGTTCTGCTCCCACAAGAGTATGCAACATTAAAACATCTTTGAAATGCATTAAAAAGTACACAAAACTTGCCAAAGCATGACATGTCAATCTAGCCAATGAAACTGACATTTCTTGAAGCTTTTAATATATAAACCGATCCCTTGCTTTGGACAGCAAATGACCTGGCATAACTTGTCAATGCAACGTTTCTGGACACAAAATCATAAAAATAAAGTAAAAAAATAATCAAATAAAGACTTGGAATGTAGTGCACAAGTCATATTTTCATAGTAAATAACTGCCACTGATTTTTATTGAGAATTTGAGTTCAGCGTATATTGCAAGCTTTGCGCCCTAATCTTCATTGAGCATTACACTCTAAAAAATGCTGGGTTGTTTCAACCCAACTTTTGGTCAAATATGGACAAATCCAGCTGTTGGGTTGAATTTTTAAATTACATTTTTAACCCAATGTTTGGATTTGACTATATTTGAAGTCATATATTGACGTCTTGGGACGTCTTTTGACCATACGTCAATATCCGCCTTTTTCCAGTAGCACCTCATTGCAGTACACGAGATCCGGGGGGCGGAGTCGGATCAAGATTAAGGGGTGGGGTTGGGTAGGTTTAGGGGTGGGTTTAGGGATAAGGGGTGGAGCTGGGTAGGTTTAGGGGTGGGTTTAGGGATAAGGGGTGGAGCTGGGTAGGTTTAGGTATGTAAGGTGGGAGGAGTCGGATCTAGATCCAACTCCTCCCCGTGGATTTAATGTTCTGCAGTGAGGACCATCTCCCTTTTTAGGGTACCCTTAAACGTCGGTTAGATGACGTTATCAGATCCTAACTCTACCCCAGACCTAAACCTACCCCGTCACCTAACTGACGTTAAAGGTAAAGCGTCAGTTGTATGACGTCCCAGGATCGTCATATAACCGACGTTTAAGGGTACCCTAAAAATAATATCATATTGACGTATGGTCAAAAGACGTCCCAAGACGTCAATATATGACTTCTTGGGATGAGACTGTGTTAATTTGACCCACAATTGGGTTAAACCAACCCAGCATTTTTTAGAGTGTAGCATGGACTTATTAAAGGATGGATGGATGGGCAAGTAGATCAATAGAGGAAAACACTCATATATCATCGGCATGGAGAAATAACAGTAATCTAAAGCTCTCATAGACATCTGTCCTTTCTCTCAGACACTGCACACAGATATTCAACATGAACTCAAAATCGACCCCGTTTGCTTTCTTGATGCACATTCTTGTATCATCATAAATGTTTGTAATCTCTTTTTTTTCTTAAAATATTATAACTTGATCCCCCATTCCTGTTTTTAATATGATTTCACAAATCCACTCATTCTGGCATGATCCCATCAATTTCAGACGAATCCAATTAATTCACACCTTGAATTTCTTCTTTGAAGTATGTCAGATTATGAAAGCAAAATGAGTTTCGAATAGTTTCACGTTACCTTTACAAAAGCCAAACACTTGGAGCTGATTATGAGATGTATACTTTAAAATGTATTAATTCACACTTGTGCACTATGGTAAAAGTGTTTATAACATATTGAACGTAAGTCCGTACTGATTGATAATCAAAGCTTTTGTTAACAAAGAAACAAAAGTTGTTGGTGTTTTTCGGCCACTAGTGTTCATTTCAGCTGGAAACTGCAGTATGTTGTTTGTATAGGTGCGTTTTTGGAGTTTATGGAGAAATTGACCTGGTGTTTACTGTCTTTAACATAACATTTGTGACCCTGGACCACAAAACCAGGCACATTAAATTTAAATGTATACATCACCTGAAAGCTGAATAAATAAGCTTTCCATTGATGTATGATTTGTTAGGATATGACACAATTTGGCAGAGATACAACTATTTGAAAATCTGGAATCTGAGGGTGCAAAAAAAACGAAGAATTGAGAAAATCGCCTTTGAAGTTGTCCATTTATGTTCGTGATTGTGCTATACATAAAAAATACATATTTACAGTAAGACATTTACAAAATATCTTCATGAAACATGATCTTTACTTAATATCCTAATGATTTTTGGCATGAAAGAAAAATCGATAATTTTGACCCATACAGTGTATCGTTGGCTATTGCCACAAATACACCCGTGCGACATGAGATCCACGTGATCCAGGGTCACATTTGAGGCAAATTTGAGAAAGATGAACCAATCAGCCAGCCTAGAAGAAGCTCTGATTGCCACTGACCTTCCAGTGCATGCTGGGATGCGAATGAACCTTTTAAGTTCACTAGTCCAATTACAAGTTGACAAATGTAATCTTTTTCTGCAATTACACTATTCTTTAGTTCTATGCTGTTTTCTTGAAATGTAATGCAGTGCTGCTAACATAGTCGGGGCCTTTAAGATAAATTGCTTGCCTCATTTGCAAGTGACTTTGGATAAAAGCATTTGCTAAACGAATAAAATGTAAATGCGAACAAACAACGCATAAACACAGAGGACTCCAGCTGTCTGAAATATCCGCTAGAACAAAAGGCCTGTGATTGTTGTGCAACCCAGTGAGTCACCAGGTCACCACACAAATATCAATTCATTTAACACACTTGATTAAAACAGCATGCTGACATCCAGATAGCAGTTTATTAAAGATGAATCCTGCCAGGCTTAAATTGAAACTCAAAATCCCAGCGGCATTATGACTGAAGAATGGTGTTAATATTATTCACCGAACAGAAAGGGTTGACAGTTGTCTCCAAGCTCAGGTGTATAAAATGTAGCATTTGTACACGGTCACGCATCCACACGACCCCTGATATCACATGACCTGTCCTCCATCTCAGCAGCTTCTCACAGCCAACTGACCCATCCCAAAATAAAAATGTTGGGCTTCTCCACAGGGAATCCATGTCCAATTTTACCGCGCGCGTGTGTGTGTGTGATTTCTATTCCGCCACCTCCATGCTCTCTGTCGGAGGGTGAAAGGGGAAACAGAGAACTTCAAACCAAATATGAGAAAAACACATTCCTCAGAGGCAGTTTGAAGAGTTTGTGAAAAGGTCGAGGACAGAGTTCAGGAAATGGACACACTCGAGAGGGAAGGAAGAGGAAGAGTGTTTGCAGTGTCTGGTTAATGTGTGTGTGTGTGTGTGTGTGTGTGTGTGTGTGTGTGTGTGTGTGTGTGTGTGTGTGTGTGTGTGTGTGTGTTAGTTCGCTCACCGTGTCTCAGGCCTGTGGTGAAAGCTTGTTTGTTTTTTCCTCCTTTTGGTCACATCCTCCGACCCAACTAAAGAAAAAAGAGCAATTGACAAATTAATGAATTGGTCTGGGGCAAAAACAAACTCTAGGAAAGCACACGTTTGGCCAACATTTTGCCAATGCATTGTATCTCGCTGTGGCGTACTATAACAAACGCCATATCTCAGTTGTATAAACAACATCTGTGATCGGCCCGGACTTCCCCCAGATAGATATAAAAAGATATCTGCGGTTGCGTCGCTTCTGATGGGAATGAATGTAATGGAATGATTGCTTCAAGCTTGAAAGTGGTGAGGGCGATTATTACACAAACAATAAACCATAAATGAACCTTGTGATCCGAGAACATCCGCCCATAATAGATTTGTTTATCTTGTTTTAACATGACAGATTTAAAAGAGAATTCCTTTAAATGTCTATTCTTCAACACTGTTATCCAGCGATGAATCCACAGAGTAAACTAAAGTCATATTTGGTCATATTCTTCTGTAGTTCACACATATATTTTTAAAAACTGTACTTGCAGATAATATAATATGAATGAAATAATAGGCCACTTTAATAGGGTTTCTTTTTTTTCCTAAACAAAAATGCATTTTTGTAATAATGTCAAACTAAAAGTTTTACTTTAAAGTACATTTTAAATCATTATGTTTTAATAATCTTTTGTAGAAGACAAAACATCTTTTGTAATCTTTTAAAGAAGTTCGCTTATTTTGATGTGTTACTAAAGCACAAGTACTTTTACTTTTAATTTTACCTGTATAATATAATTTAAACTTGTGTTATGTAATATCACTTGAAGTTAATATATTAAATGCACTAAATAGCAGCGTCATCATTACAACACTGTAAAAAAAATGTCTAATCTCCCAACTCAAAATTGTCTAGTGACTGGTCACATCTAAATTTTTTAATTGGTCCAAGTGAAATTATGAAAAATTGATTTGTAAAAAATTGTAAATTTGCAGAATTTCACTTGGCCCAACTGAAAAATTTAGATGTGACCAGTCACTAGACAATTTTGAGTTGGGAGGTTAGAAATTTCTTACAGTGAATGTGTAACTATACATTATTTTAATATACATACAAGTATACAAGTTTCAATAGAAATGAAATTAAAGTATATTTTAGATAATAGAAGTAATTATGAAATTACATATAAATATGTAATCTACTTATGTGGGTCAAAAAATCACTCTTTTGTTCAACTAATTACAAATTTAATATGTTTAACTACAATGCATTTTCATTCAATTGCAATTAACATGCAATTATATGTCTGAAAACATTACATTCATACATTATACATTTTAAAGTGAAGTATAAATACTGTTATGCTAGTGTACTTTTTTCACAAAGGTGCCAAACCTGAAGCACACACACACACACACACACACACACACACACACACACACACACACACACACACACACACACACACACACACACACACACACACACACACACACACACAAAAAAAACTAATATACTGCTATTTTCCATTCAACTCTTCTACAGTGTAACGTCTGCAAATTTCAAAATTACAGTCACATCTTCATCAGAAACACAATCCTCAAACCCAGCTCTGAGAGAGAGAGACTTTCATTTCGCTCATCTCTACCCTTCCCTCTTCCTATTATACTTCTCCTCATCCCCTCAGCCTCTTGTTGTTTTTACAGCAAATTACATCCGATAATTGAACCCGTGTTCCCTGCATAGAGTAAGATTGAAATAAAATTGAGAGATTTAAGATGTACCCAAATTGAGAGTATTTGCTATTGATGTGGAACAGAGGTCGTTGAACACACACACACACACACACACCACACACACACACACACACACACACACACACACACACACACACACACACACACACACACACACACACACACACACACACACACACACACACACACACACACACACACACACACACACACACACACCACACAGACGGCTGTTTCTAACTATAGATTACCTGTCAGACTGAGCTGGTATGTATGTTTGCTCATAAACCCTGAGCACACACTGCTGGGCGTCTTGTTACTAGCTTACAAAATGTGTAAACTTCCTTAAATTGTAAACAAAATCGCAAATGAGGTTCTGAAGGTACAATAAGAACATTTCCTGCTCTGAGACTGAACGGAAACAATAACCCGCCTCATGCACCTCTGGAAGTGACATCTATGTTGGAGGCCAAAAAATGTCAAATTTTTTACATGATGGGGTACACAGTCAATCATTTAAAAAATAAACAAATGGAAGTTTTGCTCAGTGGGTATAGTGCATGTCTTCGTGTGCAGGTTCGAATCTGTGTGTCCTGCTCCTGTTCCTCCGAGGCTGTGTATGATATTAGGCCGACTGTACGTCAACACAAAAAGTAATTTCATGAAATCTTTCTCACTCCAAAGATCTAAATGTGTTTAGATTATCCACTTTCCTATTACAAAAATACCAGTACGCCTCATTAAATCCAGACACACTCATTTAAACCATTTAATTTTTACATCAATTTAAGAAAGGAACAGAGATGATCCCACAGATTACACACACTTCAGCAGTGTTTATGGAGAACAGCACATCTCACTCTCATTACACAGATTTAATGGTCATTGCTCACAGCGGGTGGTCCGCTGGCCTTGGACTTCAGTGATTGATGAAGGAACAACATGATAACGGGAGAACAAAGAGATTGTGGATGTGATTTTGAGAATTCAAAACATTAAAGGGATAGTTCACCCAAAAATGTAAATTGTGTCAGTAATTACTCTCCCTCATGTTGTTCCAACCCCGTAAGACTTTTGTTCATCTTCAGAACACAAATTAAGATATTTGTGATTAAATCTGAGAGCTGGATCACTCCTCCATAGGCTTCTAAGGGATTGAAACTTGACAGCCCCAAAAAGTAATCAAAGACATCGTTAAAATAGTCCAAGTGACTCAATCTTAAGTTTATCAAGTGACGAGAATACTTTTTGAGCGCAAAAAAACAAACAAAAATAACGACTTTATTCAAGTATTCATTTCCTTCTCTGTTGGCCTTGAGATTTCACTCAGTATAATTTCGTTATGCTTCTGGTTGAACGTCACACACATCGCACACATGACCAGCGTCGGCCAATAGTGAGCCTCCGTGTGACGTACAACACAGAAGCGCTGCGCTGTTACACTACAAGAAATCTCAGAGAAGGAAATTAATACTTGAATAAAGTCATTATTTTTGTTTGTTTTGTTGCGCTCAAAAAGTATTCTCGTCACTTGATAAACTTAAGATTGAGCACTGTAGTCACTTGGACTCTTTTAACGATTTCTTTAATAACTTTTCGGGGATGTCAGGTTTCAATCCCTTAGAAGCCTATGGAGGAGTGATCCAGCTCTCAGATTTAATCACAAATATCTTAATTTGTGTTCCGAAGATGAACGAAAGTCTTACGGGGTTGAACAACATGAGGGAGAGTAATTACTGACATAACTTTCATTTTTGGGTGAACTATCCCTTTAAAATGAGAAAAAATTTGCTTTTGTGTGTGTGCATTACACTCTTATAAAAAATGTTGGATAGAGTTCTATATAGAACTAGGTTCTTGACTCAATTTTAAAGAACATTTATGCCAAAAAGGTATATGGAGAAATGTCTTAAATGATTACTTAATACTCTCATGTTTAATGGGTTATTTAGATGTATTCTGTTTAAGGAATACAAATATTACCTCATTGGCAACATCAAAGCAAAATTAACTTATTTCTGTATGGCCTCATGAAAAAGAAATGTGATTATTTGTATAATTTGATTCTTTTGTGTACTTCAAATCTTAAACGAATGTTTTAAAAAAATCTGTGCTTGCAGATAATATAATAATAATAAAATGAAAGGCTATAAGCGTGCTTAAGAGATACGTGACAAATACATCATGTCATACAAGTTTCAACAGAAATGACCTTAAAGGGATACTCCACTTTTTTTGGAAATAGGCTCATTTTACAGCTCCCTCATGGTTAAACAGTTGGGTTTTACCGTTTTCGAATCCATTCAGCCGATTTTCTGCTTACTGATATTCTTCTAAATATCAGAAAATCGGCTGAATGGATTCGAAAACGGTAAAATTCAACTGTTTAACTCTGGGGGAGTTGTAAAAAGAGCATATCTCCAAAAAAAGTGGAGTATCCCTTCAAAGTATATTGCATTTTAACGTGAATGCTTGTCAGTACTTTCAGCAGTACCATATTTCAAAGACAATAGAAGTAACTTTGAATTTACATACTTAGGTATTACTTAAGTGGGTCAAATAAGCACTCATAAAGTCCCCTAGTAGTCAGTAATTGTATCCCTTAACTCATCTTTGATCTCCAAAATGACATATTTAAACATTTTTTTCCAGTGAAAAAAAATTATTCATGCCTTAAAATAGCTTGAATGTAACTCTACACCCTTACTTCATTTAGTATACATGAACCATGAATATGCAAATGAGCCCCGCCTCCACTCACTCACACTAGCTCAGAATACCTGATCCACTCGCTCAACTTTACTTTAGTAAACGCTACATGACGGCAAGTGGAAATACTGGTTTAATTCAGACGTATGTTTGAACCAGAAACTGATTCGAGAGAAGCCGCTTGCACTCCTGCTGGCGAGGTCGAATAACAGATTATTAATCGGTAATCTACTGATATTCCTGCCGTTCCCGGATCTGAAATGTTACATTTTCTGTCGAATTTGAGCCACTGAATTTGTTGAAGAGAATTTGTAAAGCTAAATAAAATGAACCCGAAAATTGCCTGTCGAAAATCATAAGTTGTATTTTTAAATATAATTAATATTTTGGAAGTGAGATCTGAAAGGTGAATATGGATTATTGAATTTTTAATAATGAAAATGTATGTGAAATGTTTTGAATTGAAATATTCACTGCTTAAATATACAACCATGTTTAATTTCAGCACATAAAAATGCAAGCCCTAAAATACAATGCATTAAAATGCAAGATTATTTCCAATGCATATTTATTTCAACTAGTGCAATTCAACAAGCTTTTTTGCTTCAAAAAAACATTTGGCATTATTTTTATTCCATTTTAATGCATGTGCTGCAATATTAGTAATGCGTAACGGAGACAGTGAAATGAGAAAGAGAGAAAGGTGAAAAGTGAAAGGATTATTTGGGATTTTGCTGAGAAGAGAAGTGCTGGAGATTTCAGTAATGAGAAATTGAAGTATTGTGTGTAAAAGTACTTAAGTATTTGTTTGCCTGTAAGGATTACCCTGTGTGTGTGTGTGTGTGTGTGTGTGTGTGTGTGTGTGTGTGTGTGTGGTGTGTGTGTGTGTGTGTGTGTGTGTGTGTGTGTGTGTGTGTGTGTGTGTGTGTGTGTGTCTGTGATTACAATGAAGACTACAGATCTGCTCACATCTGCAGCCAATCAATCTCGATAGACCAAACTAGGAAATCGCAAACAATAGGAGACTGAGCTACTGCCAACAGTGTTTGTGTGTGTGTGTGTGTGTGTGTGTGTGTGTGTGTGTGTGTGTGTGTGTGTGTGTGTGTGTGTGTGTGTGTGTGTGTGTGTGTGTGTGTGTGTGTGTGTGTGTGTGTGTGTGTGTGTGTGTGTGTCTTCCTCGTACAGTGCCCAGTTGTTCATGTGTAATAATAACACATACCATGTGCAAATTTTACAAAGGTGTTGTTCTAGGTTTTTTCAAAATATTTCTGGGACAGATATATGGGAGCCAGTGGAGTGAGGCCAATAATAATAAAATATAGAAAAAAAATGATTGCTCATGTTTATGTGGGCAATTTTCAATCTTAAATATTACATAATTATGTAACATTCTGAAACATTTAATTAACAAATATAAGAAAACCGAAATGTAATACAATTAAGTAGAAAAAAACACAAAAAATTATATATATATATTATGAATGCACTTCAAAAATGGTTTATGGTTTTCATAAAAGCATCCATTTGACCAATTTTCAATTTAACTTTTGTGATTACAGAAAGGTTGTTTGAAAACACTGTTGAAATATTTCTCATGCCTCATGCATTATGTACAATTATAACTGTTTTTGTATACAGGATTGTGTAGACCTCCACATCTCTGGCGGGTGGCGGGGGTGGGTGGTGATTTTTCAAGCCTTAATTAGTAGGGGTCCGTATGGGAGTCAGACCCCCCAAAACTTTACGGAGAACTTTGTGGCGACTGTTAAACCCCTTCAAACATGATGATCACAATACATGTGGGCTTCTTTTTCACTGAGGAAATCATTTCTTGATTCAGTGGTAAGAAAAAAACTGAATACAGCTGGATTCCCAATTGCAGAGTGAAAATATGAATTGCATTGTATAAATAATGCACAGTATGAAATATTTTCTGCCACACACACACACACACACACACACACACACACACACACACACACACACACACACACACACACACACACACACACGGTGTGCTCTTAATGCTGTGGTGACTGCATTGCTACTTATAATGAACTGAAGTTAGCCTTCCATTGTTCTCCAATTCTACTTCTTTCTAGTGATCTCATGAGAATACGTGTGTATTTTTACGTAAAGTGTAGTTCTATCATATGTACATATGTGCATTTGACGCAAGGATGCTCTTCCGTTTCCGGTTGGGGAGATTAAAGCGGAGGAAAACCGAGGAAAACGGGATTATGGCAGAGTCTTCAAAATGTACTGTCCTCCCGTCTTTGAAACGAAACGTTCATATGTTTAGATGTAATTTTATATATAGTTATGTTTATTTAATATGATTTTGAAAAGAAGCATAAACACAACGAGGGATGTCTGTTTTTGTGACTAACGTTTCTTTAGTATAACCATGGAGTATAAAATTCAATATAAATTCTTGGTATTGCATTGGACTCTACGATCGGCGGAAGTTATTGAGCATCCTTAACCCTTCACCGGAAATACCGCCGTGCATAGAGCCCATTCAAATTCAAAAAATGCGCCTTCAAGAAGTGTTACGTTACGACATGTTTTACGGCCGTGATATCAAACGCTCATTGGCTCTCGCCTGCTTCGTCACAGATTGCGACATGTTTCAGTCGGTGTACATTTGAAATGGAGAAGCCCTATGGGAGAAGCGCGCGCACCTTCAGAGAGCGAACCGAAATCGGATTAACATTTTCATGGATTAACGTTAATAACTTAAATTCTGATCTGTACCTCATACACAACTACTGCAATACTGCCAGAGAGGACTGCGACTGCAACGCATCATCATGTTAACGACTTGGTAATGTTAACGTTACCGGTTTTGACATTTTCTCAATAAATAAATTATTGTGAAATGTAAACTTGTCTATCTGTTATGTTTTTTCTTCTTCATAATTATGTTAGCCTGACATAGTTTTAAGAAATAGTTATGAGTAGGTTTAGGGGTAGGAGTAGGATTAGTGGCTCAAAATATATTTTAATGCTATATTGTTAATAAAACTGCCATTTTATCTACACATCTCTGTCCATTAACGTTACGTTTTATCCTTTTTATATTCTGTATAAAATGTATATGTTTAGGTTTTGGGAGTAGGATTAAGGGATCTTGTTACGTTTATCTTTAAAAGTGAAAGTATACAGATATCTTTATGATGTGAAAAATATACGTAAATTGTTAACGTTTTGTAGCTGTAAAAACGTAATAATGTTTACGTTTAAATGTTGCAAATACGTCTATATTATACGTTTCAGCATCTATCCAAACGTACAAAAACGTACGTTTTCTATCTTTGAAAATAACGTATTAATACCTACGTATTAACAATGAGACCAGGCTGGTTTCCCTGTTTTATCGAGTTCAAGCTTTATCCAGTCGAGTCATCATGCTCATGGACTGTCTGATGCAAATTGCACAAAAGTGGCAAGAGCTTTCTCTAAACTCAAAGCTCCAGTTTGGTTGGCTGGCTATATGCAATTAAAGGTAGGGTAGGCAATTTCAGAGAGGCTAGCAATAGCGAGCTAGCTTTGAAAGCAAGAGATCCCACCCTCCCTTCAGAGCGCCTCCAAAGCCACGGCTCCTTCAAAAACATGAATGACACAGCAGAGTCTGCAAAGCATCACGAGATGAGAGACGGCGTTAAACTACCTTGTGTCTCCAGACCGAATGCAATGATTGGATGAACATTTTAAGGTCGTATGCCTTCCACTGACGATACATTTAGACCAGTGATTGCTATCAGGATGCAAAGAGACTTTCAACCAGCATAACAAAAACAGATATGTCTGGAACAAATCGCCTACCCTGCCTTTAACAGCAAAATACGCCTTATTCCCTACAGGCTTAACTAATGAGAGCTCTCTTAGTCTCACTCCAATGGCTACATAGCCATTCAAAACTTTAACATTGGCCTTTAGGACTGCCATTGCAAGCACCGTCAAACCTCAGCACACACACCTACAAGTGTGTGTTTCCTCCTGCCATTGATTCACTCTGTCAGCAAGTGCAGTTTGGTTGATGCTACACTTTCCAGAAGCTTCACCGGCTCTGTTCCTCTGAGGTGGAGCAAGCTGGCAATATCAGTCTTGAAATGCAAGATATTTGAAGTGTACCTAAAGTATATTTGCACTTTAGCACAATCAAATATACTTAAGTATATCTGTAGTTGAACTTCAGCACTATTTCTGGATAACTAAAGTGCATTAAGTACAAAATTACCCGGTTGTTCCCAATTTGGCAGACTTTAAGTATACCAAATTTAGTATACTAAAAGTACAATTGCAGGGTATTTATATTAATATTGTAAATGTGTATATGTATTTGTAGTATATTTGTTTTTATTTCAAATACTTTTTATTTTTTTTACTAGAGTGACCATGCAAGAATAAGCTTCTCCCTCTATCTCAAAGGACCTGCCGACCTCCCATTGTGTGTGAAAGGTTTAATTTACAGTTATTAAAGAATGTATTGTTTCTGCTTAGTTGTTGACCAAGAAAATATCCCAGTAGAGGAAGAAAGTGGGAAACGGGGGCACAGGGAGAATAGTGAAATGTTCTGGGAGAATGGAGAGAAGTGATCTTTGTGCCTATATAGTATCATTTACTTTCCAGCTGCCCTGGGAACCTGTCAAGTCTTCATGATTAACATTTTTAGTCACAATCTGTGGCTAAAAACATACATTACAGTACAAGAACAAAGCCTGTCTTTATCACATACAAGCATAATTGCAAACATCACGGTTGGTACATGAAATATGATGTGCTGTAAAACTGAACAGAGATCACCCCTTCAGGCAATGTCATCTTTATTGAGATCTGTTTTCAATAACTGTATATATATATAAATGTTTCCACAGGATCTTGTTCTCTGCTGGAAACCCCAGCTCCTTATGATAGCTTTTTTCAAATATTTTTAGCTGGTACCACAGGTAAAAAAGAGAAGAAGTCTGATTGGATTTTTTTACTTTACACCTCCTTTTAAACAAGCAATCAGTTTCCAAAAAACACCCTGACCACCGAGAGCTGGAATGACTTTCCAGCATAGTGAACAACTGATACTGTGTTGTTCTGTAACTGATACGGTCTGTGTTTGTGTTTGGAGCTCCGTCGAATTGATTCATTAATCCTTGATTTTCTTCTTTACCACTCAATTGTAAACAGGCACTTTCTATTTTTATATCATGTGAACTTATCCTCGATACTATTCCTTATAAAAAAATACAAATAAAAAAACAATCGGATTGCTTTACTGTTTACTATTACTACTAATTTACTGTTCATCTGTTATAATGGCGAACATATCGGATGTGTGTCTAACGTTACCTCTGAGTGCAGGTGAGGACACATTCGAGCTGATTTCGGTACGATTGGAGCTGGAGTCGGTGGAGAAGCAGATTCGTGTTCTGCTGGAGAAGCAAGCCGAGCTGCGAGATCGGCGATCAGCGCTTGAAACATCACGCGCCGATGCTCACAAGTCAGTGGTTAGTAACTTTGTGACTTTGACTCCGACTTCATCTACTCCGTGCGTTTCTCTGCCCAGGAGGACGCGGTCATCTCTGCCTTCAATCACTCCTGCACCCTGGGTCACGACACGAGCCAGGACCAGAGCAAGAACCTCTCCCCCCCTCCCGGTCTTCGAGATCTCCACCCGGAACCGCTTCTCCCCTCTTCGCGAGTCGGAACGCGACGACGCCGTGATCATCGGCACTTCCATGGTCCGCCATGTCCGTGCTACCTCGGGTAAAGGTAAGGTGCGCACTCACTGCTTTCCTGGTGCTCGTGTTCTTGATGTCGCTGCGCAGGTTCCCGAGATCCTGAACGGTGACGAGCGCGTCGGAGCTTTCGTGCTGCACGCGGGGACGAATGACATCAGGCTGCGGCAGACGGAGGTTCTGAAGAAGGACTACAGGAGCCTGATCGAGACGGTACGCAGCACATCGCCTAGAGCAACGATCGCCGTGTCTGGACCGCTTCCCACGTACCGACTTGGACAAGAAAGGTTCAGTAGATTATTTGCTTTAAATGAATGGTTAATGTCATGGTGTAATGAACAGAAACTGCTCTTTGTAAATAATTGGAATCTGTTTTGGGAGCGACCTAGGCTCTTCCGTCCTGATGGTCTGCACCCCAGCAGAGTCGGAGCGGCTGTTCTGTCGGACAACATCTCCAAGACGCTACACACCATCTGACTAGTAAGTCAAAGTCCAAATCATAGTCTTTGCTGTCCCAACTTAATTGATATAAGTACCAATGTAGAACATTATATAGAAACTGTGTCTATTCCTCGCTTAGTGAAGCCAAACAACAAATCTACTGTAAGATCTAGCAAGAATATTATTGTAATTAAACCAGAAAATCTAAATATCAGTGAACAAAAACAATTTCTAAAGCTAGGTCTTCTAAACATTAGATCGCTCACACCTAAGGCGGTTATTGTAAATGAAATGGTCACAGATAATAATTTCGATGTTCTGTGCCTTACTGAAACCTGGCTTAAACCAAATGATTATTTCGGTCTAAATGAGTCTACTCCACCAGGATACTGTTATAAGCATGAGCCCCGTCTGATCGGTCGTGGCGGCGGTGTTGCAACAATCTATAGAGATATTCTTAATGTTACTCAGAAAACTTGTCATAGGTTTAATTCGTTTGAAGTACTTGTGCTAAATGTTACGCTCTTAGATGTAAGAAAGAAATCGTTATTATCTCTAGCCTTGGCTACCGTATATAGACCTCCAGGGCCATATACTGATTTCCTAAAAGATTTTGCAGACTTTCTCTCAGACCTATTGGTCAATGTCGATAAAGCAATAATTATTGGCGACTTTAACATACACGTAGATAATACAAATGATGCGTTAGGGGCTGCGTTTACAGATCTATTAAACTCTTTTGGGGTGAAGCAAAACGTCAGTGGTCCCACTCATCGTCTAAATCATACACTAGATTTAATTATTTCATATGGAACCGATCCAACCGATATAGATATTATACCGCAAAGTGACGATCTCACTGATCATTACATGGTAACTTGCATAATACGCACTGCTGAAATTTGTCATGTTGCACCACGTTATAGACCAGGCAGAACAATCCTTCCAACCACTATAGATAGATTCTCAAATAGCTTACCTGATCTATCACAGCTGCTCAGTGAACCCAAACAAACAGATGAACTAGAGGAAATGACTAGCAGTATGAGCAACATTTTCTCTAGTACACTAGATATTGTTGCACCAATTAGATTAAAAAAGTTTAGAGAGAAAACTAAAACACCATGGTACAACAGTGCTACGCATGCTATCAAGAGAGAAACTCGTAACTTAGAGCGTAAATGGAAACAAACAAATTTAGAGGTCTTCAGAATCGCGTGGAAAGACAGTATGTCACGTTATAAAAGGGCTCTAAAATCAGCCAGGGCTGAGCATATCCGCAAACTAATTGAAAATAACCAAAATAATCCAAGGTTTTATATTAACACCGTGGCTAGACTAACAAATAATCAGACATCTCCAGAGCAAAATATTCCGTTACAATATAGTAGTAATGATTTTATGAATTACTTCAATGAGAAAATAGAAAGCATCCGAAACACAATTGTAAATGTACAATCCTCTATGGTGTCTTATGACTCGGCCTCAATTATGGCCCCTCTAGAACAACTACACCGCTTTACAACTATAGGACAGGAAGAACTAAATAAACTAATCATTGCATCTAAACCAACAACATGCTTATTAGATCCAATACCCACTAAACTACTTAAAGAAGTGTTACCTGTAGTGGAAGAGCCTCTTCTCAATATTATTAACTCGTCTTTATTTTTAGGTCACGTTCCAAAAATATTCAAGCTGGCAGTAATAAAACCTCTCATTAAGAAACCGCAATTAGATCCAAATAACCTAGCAAATTACAGACCCATCTCAAATCTTCCATTTATGTCTAAAATACTAGAAAAAATTGTGTCCGCTCAATTGTACTCTTTCTTGCAAGAAAATGATATCTACGAAAAATTTCAGTTGGGATTCAGACCGCATCATAGCGCAGAAACTGCGCTAGTTAAAATTACAAATGATTTACTCTTAGCCTCTGACCAAGGCTGTATCTCAATACTAGTTCTACTTGATCTTAGTGCTGCGTTCGACACTATAGATCATAAAATACTCTTAGATCGACTACAAAACTACACTGGTGTTCAGGGACAGGCATTAAGCTGGTTTAGATCGTACTTATCAGACCGTTACCATTTCGTCTGTTTAAATGGGGAAAAATCAAAGATAACATCAGTAGACTATGGAGTGCCGCAAGGATCTGTCCTAGGCCCTCTGCTATTCTCAATATATATGATGCCACTTGGTAATATTATAAGAAAACATGGAATTAGTTTTCACTGTTATGCTGATGACACTCAATTATATATCTCATCACGACCAGATGAAAACACTAACTTATCTAACTTGACAGAGTGTCTAAAAGATATAAAATGCTGGATGACGTGTAATTTCCTGCTATTAAATTCAGATAAAACGGAGGTATTACTTATTGGTCCAAAAAACTACCCACAAAATCCCTTACAATACAACTTTAATTTAGAAGGATGTCCTGTTACTTTATCCACTACAGTAAAAGACCTGGGTGTTATACTAGACCGCAACTTGACTTTCGAAAATCATATATCATATGTTACAAGAACAGCCTTTTTCCACCTTAGAAACATTGCTAAGCTACGTAACATGCTATCTGTTTCAGATGCAGAAAAGTTAGTTCATGCATTCATGACCTCGAGACTAGATTACTGTAATGCTTTATTAGCTGGTTGTCCTGCATCCTCAATAAACAAGCTACAGTTAGTCCAAAATGCAGCCGCTAGAGTTCTTACTAGATCAAGAAAATATGATCATATAACACCAATTTTATCATCTCTACACTGGTTACCTATTAAGTTCCGTATCAATTACAAAGTATTACTATTGACTTATAAAGCTCTAAATGGTTTAGCTCCTGTGTATTTAACAGACCTTCTATCGCCCTACAATCCATCACGCTCTTTAAGATCACAAAATTCGAGGCTTCTGGTCGTTCCTAGGATATCTAAGTCTACTAAAGGAGGGAGGGCGTTCTCACATTTATCTCCTAAACTCTGGAATAGCCTTCCTGATATTGTTCGAGACTCAGACTCGCTGTCCCAGTTTAAAACTAGATTAAAGACGCATCTCTTTAACCAAGCATTCACTTAATGCTTACCTTTTATACTACTTCTGAGTCAGTTCGAATGCATTAATATTATGAACATCAGCTATTTCCCATCTGTCTTTCTGCTGTTATCTCGGGACGCTAGTCCCGAGGTAAATAGCGTTCGTCAGCTCCAGTTTGTATCCAGCCTCTCACGAAGACTTCAGATGCCCCAACACCTGTGGAGAGACGACTAAACGCCGGTGGAGAGACGACTAAACGCCTGTGAAGAGACGACTAAACACCGGCGATATGTTATGCCTAAATTTATACATGATTAACTAACTGTATTTTTCTTTGTACATTTCTGAAATGCACTTTCTGTAAAGCTGCTTTGAGACAATGTGTATTGTGAAAAGCGCTATACAAATAAACTTGAATTGAATTGAATTGAATACTGTGATACATGTGTAATACATACATAGCGGCTTTGATTGTTATGTTATGAAGCTTATGTCAAGATATAGTGTTAGCATGTGTAATATACAGTACATTTGCATCCACATTTATGCATTTAACACAAAAACCTAAAAAAGAGTAACACAAGCAATTTGTCACAGAGTCAATACTATTCAATGCCAGGTTTATTTGAAAAAGAAACAAGCTATGAAATGCAGAAAAGAAGAATAAGAGGTGAAGGATTTTGTAAAGTGCCTTTGCTTATGTGTTTAAATGCTTGCATAAGAGATATGTCTTCAGTTGCTTCTTGAAACGTGTGATGGTCTCAGCCGATTCATTGGAGGTTGGCAAATGTTTATGTGAAATTACAGTATTCCAGGTTAATAATTGCATTACTTTCATAGTAATTCCACAGTAGGACTTCTAATCTAACAGCACTTTTGTAAAATCTACAATGTCATACTGTATTTCTACAGAGAAAAGAAGAGGAGCGAGCACATAATCTTGAGGCACTCGAGTGTTTAACTGATGTGGAGTGTCCACTTTTGAAGCCAGACTGGTTGTTGAAAAAAATCTCGAGCAAAATAAGCAAGCTGACATTCAGTACAATCTGTATCTTTTATTCAGAATATATACAAATGTCATTTACGTCTTATAGTTTGTCGAGAATTTAAAGCGTCGGTTTTGAAGAGTGAGCATCTTTGAACGTGCTCTACGTAAGAACGAATCTGGAAATTAAGCAAAATGAGAAAATGAGAAATAGTCCTCAGATGCCATGTCCGTAATTTTTACCATAACCTATAGCATTAATTCGATCTCAAACAGATTCATATTTTCAAAACTGAAATTTCCTGGCTGTTTTCATGATAACAGAGGTCTAGGCTCTATGAAACTACCATATAAGTTTTAAAACAGTCGATCCACAGACACATGCACACAGCCTGAGTAAAGTAGCTGTGCCTTTTCACGAGCCGTTGTGACTTCTGTATAAATGTGATGTCAGAACTACTCAGTCCCCGCCTTCAGTCTCCACCCGACCAATGAGGGTCACTCAGAAAACAACAGGCCAATCAGAAGAGAAGCTCATGAATCTCAAGTAGACAGGCCAAAATCAACCTTTTCTTGGCAGAGCTCCTGAGAAAGGAGCTGTAAAAATATATTGAGATGTTTTTTTGGTACTTACACCGCAAATATATATTCTTAAGGACATCAAAACCTAAAAAAACTTCAGAAAGTTATACAATATGGTTGAACGACCAATTTGCAAAAATACAGTTTCGGGAAACAGTCCTAGGGGTGTAACGATACCTTCATGCCACGATTGAATGCATATCACGACACTGAACTCACGATACAATATTATTGTGATACTCCAAAACATATGGTAAAAGGTTAACAAAAAATGTACTGTTGATTAAAATGCAAAATTTTATGCTATTTTGTGTGTGTGTAAATTAATATTCTTGGACTTGTTGCTGGAAACCCAAAGCACGTACAGGACAATAGAGACACCAGATAACAATATTCATGATTCTGAAGCTGAAAATTGATTAATATTCTTGCACTCTGTCACTGACTAGATATATTTAAAATAATGTAACGTTAGGCCACTTTTTACTAGTAACATCAGACATTTGGCATTATCAGGAGGACCCACAAATATTACCTCATTGCAATATTATACATTACACTCAACATTATACATAGTATACTGACACTAAAACTCTGTAAACTTGATTTTTTTTCAAGCACAGTAAATTTTTTTTTTTGGGTGAACTATCCCCGATACATATTGTTGCATTTTTGTATTGCGATATATTGTGACACAATATTTTGTTACAGCCCTAGTTGTGACTAGTTGATTTCTTCAAAGACGCATCGCACTATGGTTAAGCAGCGAGTTACGTCTTTGTACGGCAAACAAACCCCTGGTTGTTGTCAAGTAGATTTATGTGCTGATTGATTGTTGATTTAGTCTGTTTAAATGCGGTGGGAAAGTTGCGAGAGGTGTTGTTGATGTGAGTGCGAGCTGGTAGCAGTGTTTGGGAATAGGGGGATCGGGATCGGGTCTACAGTAAGTGACAGGTTACAGGACGGCTGGCACACAGAGCTCTGGACACCTTGTGTTCTCAGTGAGGGGACAGAAAGAAGAAGAGTGTGTGCTGTGGGCGAGTGTTGTAGAGAACTAGGTGATGTGGATTGCCACCTCATTACTGAAATAGGTGGGAAAGTCATTAGCGGTCAGAATAAGTGGAGGGGGTTGAGTAGCACAGAGTAGAGAGGAGAATGTTGTGAATAGTCGTCAGTTTTCTGAGGTGTTTTTTGGTAATAAGACAGCTTGGTTCTATAGTCACGAGGGGAGTATCTTTGAGCCAAGGTCTGGAGGGTGTCGTGCTGCATGTGCTGGCCTGGAGGTGAGAGGACAGTTATTATCAGGGCAGTATGTAAGGAAGAAAGTATCAGTATAGATACACTGACATCAATTGAAGTGGTAAGTGAAGGGAAGGGATGCTGACACAGTCAGGATTCAGACTCCATTATAGCAAAGGATCTGCACTCTTTAAAATGACAAATGACTTAGTTTCAAGTCTCCATCTCAATACTAGTTTTACTTGATCTTAGAGCTGTGTTTGATGCTATAGATCATGACATACTCTTAGATCGATGAGACAATTGCACTGGTATTCTGGGACAGGCATTAGATCATACCTTTTGTTTATTTAAACAGTAAATTATGGAGTGCCACAAGGGTCTGTTTTAGGCCCTTTGCTATTTTCAAAATACATGTGGCCTCATGTTAATATTAGAAAACATAGAATTAGATTCCACTGTTATGCCGATATGTTATCTGTTTCTGATGTAGAAAAGCTACTTCATGCATTTATGACCTCTAGACTATAGATTACTGTAATGCACTAGATGGTTGTCTTGCATCCTCAATAAAAAAGCTACAGTTAGTCTAAAATGCAGCTGCTAGAGTTCTTACCAGGTCAAGAAAATATGATCACATAACCCCAATTTTAGTTCGTATCGATTACAAAGTATTGTATATACATTGTAACCTAAATGGTTTAGCTCCTGTGTATTTAACCAATCTAAACTAAATTAAATTTAGGAGTATTAGTAATAGTGCATAAGTGCAGGCATTAGATCATACCTTTCGGACCGTTACCATTTTATTTATTTAAACAGGGAATTATCCAAGTTACAGTCAGTAAATTATGGAGTGCCACAAGGGTCTGTTTTAGGCCCTTTGCTCTTTTCAATATACATGTGGCCTCATGTTAATATTATTAGAAAACATAGAATTAGATTCCACTGTTATGCCGATATGTTTTCTGTTTCTGATGTAGAAAAGCTACTTCATGCATTTATGACCTCTAGACTATAGTGTAATGTACTGGTTGTCTTGCATCCTCAATAAACAAGCTAGTCTAAAATGCAGCTGCTAGAGTTCTTACCAGGTCAAGAAAATATGATCACATAACCCCAATTTTAGTTCTGTATCGATTACCAAGTATTGTATATACGCTGTAACCTAAATGGTTTAGCTCCTGTTTATTTACCAATCTAAACTAAATTAATTTTAGCATTATTAGTAATAGTGTATATAGAATGATATTCGATAGATGTGCAAGTTCAGAGAGATGAGTGAATTTGCAAGTGTTGATCTGTGTTTCAGTCAAAGCCAACAACTCAATTGGCAATATATAACATTGAATAGTATAATTAGGACTAATTGTGTGCATGAGTGTAAAAGGGTGTCGAAAGTCCCTGATACACTTCGCTTAGGAGTAAAAATAAGTTGAACTGAGAAAACAGCAGTTAAGAAAGCAGCTGATCACAGCGATGATGTGTTTACACAATCTCTGCAATTTGGCACTCCAGTTTGTGTCACTAAAGGCACTCTTTACTAAAGATTTTAAGGACTCTATAAAAACTCCATAGTAACCATCTGTGACAACTACCAACCACCTAGTAACCACCAAAAATACCTTAGCAACCGCCCTGAAAACCCTAGCAACCACTTAGAAATGCCCTAGCAACCACCCAAAATACCCTAGCAGCCGCCTAGCAACGGCATAGAAACTACCCAGAAGACCCTAGCAACCGCCTAGCAACCACCCAGAGCACCCTAGCAACCACCTGAACAACATTAATAAGACATATCTCAGCACCAGAACATCGTACAGACATGTTTGTTGGCTCGTATCTAGCAACCGAGTGGTGGGTTTTGTCACTGCAAGCACCACTTCACATTTTCTTCTGGAAATGTACATTCTAGTTACAAACTAAAAATAAAACTTCATTTTGGACTGATTTTGTTCAAAATGACGTCACACCAGTTCTTCGATTTAGCTTGAAGTAATATATCAGGGCTTTTATGGGTTGGTTAATCTTTGTCACATAGCCTACATTTGAAGAATGTCTCCACTATATCACCCTTCTTGGGTGGATTTTTTTCACTAAGCTTGTATTTGGGATTACCTTCTCCATGAAAGATACAATCTTAGAAACTGGCCAAAAGAAGGTATTAGAAGGCAGCATATTTATGATACCTACCTTTTGAATGAGTCTTTGTGTTATAAACACATCTAGGACAGATTACATTTCTGGCTATGCTGGGTCTAAATATACTTATGTCTTGTATAAGGAATGCATGGAGAATTTGTGCAGCTTTCCAATTGGAATACCATTGGCAATAGCAACATGCTAATGCAAAACCGATTATTTTCCATTAAAATAACTTATGAGTGCCATTTTAGTTAGTATGCTGCTTTAGGCAGCTCAGGTTTTGGAACAGAATTAGCATGCCACAATAATAAACAGATGTTTATATACCCTAAACCTTATTCCATACATAGACATGCACACACGCACACACACTTCTTTCTCGATTGACATTTCTACCCAAAACATTTCACAGAACACTTATTGGAAACAGATGGCTCAGTTTGAGAAATCCCCAGAAACAGAGCATAAACATTTTATATACTGTATGACGTACAAAAAAAATGTTGCCAAGTAACGATAAACAATAATACTGGGCGTTCATTTGTGTCTCTGTGTCTTCTGTGGGGTCGTCGTTGTAATTGGTTCGCTCGTGTATTTGAACCCTTCGGCACATAACTCACCGTGCAGCATGTGTGCGGTTACTTCTTCATCTGGCAGACGATAAAATGGGCAAAACAATCCATTAGTTTAACACTCAAGGAAGGACCTTAGAGACATGAAGTGGCTCTTTTGAATGAACCAGTTAGAAAGATCCTGGTGAGTTTTGCATTTGTAAGCACCACTCATATTTTCTTCAGAAACATATTACATCGAAACATATTAGAGTTTGTGCCCAAACCCAAAGTGCCTCTGTAACTTCTTGCATCCATCTTCTTTTCTTTTGCTGTAGTTTGTTTATCCTTCAGGACACACACTCAAATATGGCTGCCATCGTTTATATTGGATTGGACTTCAGACCACAATCCTTAGAGAGAGAGAGGGGGGGATAAGAGCAGAGGAATAATTTATCTCTGAACCCAAGAGAGGCGTTGTGTGTGTGAGAGAGAGAGAGAGAGAGAGAGAGAGAGAGAGAGAGAGAGAGAGAGAGAGAGAGAGAGGGGAGAGATAGAGAGAGAGAGAGAGAGAGAGAGAGAGAGAGAGAGAGAGAGAGAGAGAGAGAGAGAGAGAGAGAGAGAGAGAATTTGAGAATGTAAGAACTAGCGCAAAGTCGCCACCTAGTGTATATATGAAGGTAGTGTCACTGTTTATTGTCTCATTGGTTTTACTTGAAGGTTTTTGCCATCTACACACGAAGACAGTTTTATTGCTCAGAGGTTGCTCTCAAAGAGTACCGCCGTTCAGGTTTCTTAATCTCTCTTCTGTCAGAAAGAAACAACCAAGATATTAAAGATCTCATATGAGATTGTTCTTCTGTCCTACAGGATGTTTGACTATTTTAATTTAGATCTGTGCTCAGAAAGTCGTGGAAAAACACGGACCCTCGAGTGATTGAGTCAAAGAGAGGAAGCATCTGATGAATAATTGTGTGTACCACATTCACCTCTCCCCCTGCGTCTCTTAATTGTGTGCTTTTCTGCTGAGTGCTAGAACTGCAAAAATATCTGACACGTCTCTCTGTGGGAAATGCACCAGGGCCACGACCATTTATCAGCACATCCCACATTTAATGTATGTGTGTAAGTGTGTATGAATGTCAACATGCTCCATCTGGGTCAGCCTATACTTAGTGCTCTTGATTAGTGTGTGTGTGTGTGTGTGTGTGTGTGTGTGTGTGTGTGTGGTGTGTGTGTGTGTGTGTGTGTGTGTGTGTGTGTGTGTGTGTGTGTGTGTGTGTGTGTGTGTGTGTGTGTGTGTGTGTGTGTGTGTGTGTGTGTGTGTGTGTGTGTGTGTGTGAGAGAGAGAGAGAGAGAGAGAGAGAGAGAGAGAGAGAGAGAGAGAGAGAGAGAGAGAGAGAGAGAGAGAGAGAGAGCGAGACAACTGGGTACAGAAAGAAAGGAAAGCATGCAAACAGATAAACAGCTTGCACACACACCTGGATTCATCAGACACGGTCAATGCTGTAGAGAAAATGAAACAAGTCACACACTCTGCAAAACGACTTCATCAAAAATGCAACTTTGCCTGAAGAACTTATTACAGTCTCATAAATAGATTATTAATTCAGTTCACATTTATCTGCTTTTCACAATTATTTTAAAAGCAGCTTCACAGAAAATGCATATTAGTAGAGTAGATTTAAAAAGATTATTACCATAGTAAATTTCCAAAAAAATATACTATAAACATATAAAACATATTTTTTGTCTTGTTTTAAACATAAACTCACTTAATCTATCTAAGTTGGAACTATTTTAAGTAGTGAATGCCACATGTTGCACATCTCCAAAAACATGGTATAAACACTTATAAACATGGTATTGATAAGTTATAAACATGTTAGTACTTTACAATTTTTTTTTAAAAATTTTGTTTGTTCATCAGTAACAAAACAAAGAATGTAAACACAAGTAATGAACCATGGTGCCATGTCCAAAAACAGGCTGTAACATCACTGCACTGAATGGTGTGGTCAGTGTCTGAGCGAGTGCTTTCCTGTAATCTAAACTCCTCTGAGTAATGACAAACACAGCCATCCTGTCAGGAGCTGAAGCGGCGGCCAGTGTGTGTGTGTGTGTGTGTGTGTGTGTGTGTGTGTGTGTGTGTGTGTGTGTGTGTGTGTGTGTGTGTGTGTGTGTGTGTGTGAGAAATATTACATCAGCAACCACAAACCTGACCCTGCCAGACAATAAAGGTCACTCTGAGTGCCAGCCACAAAAATGGGAGGAAGAGACAGCCTTTCATTCCTATTCTGTCCGTTCTCTTGCGTTTTATTCCTCTGAGTGAAGGCCTTCCTGACCTCTGTGTTGCAGGAACAAGTGCTGAGGAAGTCTGAGCTACTGTATGAGCCCGCACACACACACACACACACACACACACACACACACACACACACACACACACACACACACACACACACACACACACACACACACACACACACACACACACACACACACACACACACACACACACACACACACACACAGCTTCCTGGACAACTGTTTTTAAATGTTTCTTTTAATTTGTTCTATGGGAAGTGTTTGCTTTTTGACAAAAAAAAAAAAAAAAACAGGTTTAAACCAGAAACCATTATTATCATACCGATATTAAAAAGCTCTTTAATTCACTTTTTTTACCGTGTGGATGATGTCAGTTCCTGTCTAATTCACTCAAGTCTTCAACCAGAAAGGGTCCAAAACCTTTCTCTCTCTTTAAAATGAATGCTACACGGCTTGACATTTTGTTTTCTAATTTTCTAATTAGTTTTTTAAGTGTCCAAAGACATGTTGGGTCCATACCTACATCTGATTTGGATTTGTTTGGATATATTTTGGTTGGTCCAAAGAGTTTCCAGGTCGCCAGCACACAATGCAATCCTAATGATTAATGAACAATAGTCAGAAAATACATATGACTGTGCACATTCAGTTTTTTGTCAGGTCAGGGAGGTTATCTGCGCAATGATGGGAAAAGGATAAAGGGCAAATCACACAGAAACAGGCTGAGAGTTCAGAGAAGATCGAACACAAGCAATATATAATGGTGTGAGAGACGATCTGTGCGTTCTAGTCATCTTTTAAAGATCGTATTTATGAGTTGAACTCACATGAACGCCACCACAATGTCGCAAATCTATCTATCTATCTATGAAAGAAGGGTAATTTGTATGAGATTTATATTCATTAAAGGTACAATATGTAAGAATTTTGTAATAAAATATCCAAAACTCACTTGCACAGTGTGATATATTTCCTGCAGTTGTGTACTTATAATATCCCAAAAGTCTCCAAAGATTTTTTTATTTCAGAGAAATTCCCATTTTAAATAAGTGACTGTCCCGGAAAAAAATGTCGTCTGTCAATGACGCAATATCCGCGCTATCCTCGGTTTCCGCTCGTACTACCATAGCATGACGTAATCATGGCGGCAGACGTGGACAACTGTCAACCGTAACGTTTAGCGGCACGCTGTTCTTGTTTCGTTCAAACATTATAGACCATGGCAAGCAGACTTTGGGACAAAAAAGGAGAACTAAAACGAGGATCAATATCAGCGTGGCGTTTTCAAGATGCCGAGAGCTAGCGTCCGCGATTAACTTCAACTTGACAGAGACGCCACTCTTAAGGCCTGTACACACCGGGACGAATATCGGCTCGCGTTATTCGTCAGCGTTTTCAACGCGTTTTTTGTGTTCACACCCAAGCGTTTTTCGCTGACGATGAGCTGAGTCAACATGCAAATTCATTCCCTGACATTAGATGGCGCTAAATACCCCGGTCCACAAAGTGCTTCTGACACTCGCTTGTCACTCAGAAGAAGAGAGCAAGTTTGTCGCGTTTGTCATATAGTTCTTTATTCTCGTTTGTGTCTCTTTATATAGACAACAACAAGACCAGCAGCTCTACATTCATCTTGCCTTGCATCTTCCTCGTCTTATTTCTCCTCGGCAGAGTGTAGACGCTGTATATCTTCTTCGCCATTACGTATGTGTGCTCGTCAAGACCGTTTTGTGTTTTAGTGCCCCAAGTTGTGTTTTACTGTAACTTCAGAAGCTCCAGACACGTGAGCAAAAGCGCCAATCTCATTGGTCGGATAGTTTTTGACGCAGCGCGTCAAACAAAAAAAACGAACCCGAGGCGTTTTTAAAAAAAATGACGCTTTTACGCGTGGCGTTTTACACTGTGTGCACACTCACATTGGCGCCCATTGTTTAGTCACGAGGCGTTAAACGTTGACGAATATCGCACGCGAAATTCGTCCCGGTGTGAACAGGCCTTTACATGTACTTTATTATACAGGTGAGCAAATGTACATAAAACTAATAAATGTTATATAGCTCAACATGCTGAAATGTTAGAATATGATCTGTATGTTATTCTAGCTTATCTAGCTTACTGCTAGTTTCATATAGCAAACAAACTAACACATAGAATAACATTATAACTTTCAACACATATTTAAATGCTGTTCAGTGTGATAGTGTAAAGTTAGACCAACCGAAACAGCGCTGCGCTACTTCACAAGTTTCTTCGTCTAATAAACTGACCTGTGAGTAACTTAGTAATCCAGCACTTGCCGTAATATCCTTATTCTTTTATATCCGCGGGACTCGCGTGTGAGATCTGTCTCTTATTAGCAATCGCGTCCTGCTTCATACCACAGTAATGTTAAAAAACATGAATGTTTTCACTCATTCATAAACATTATTAGATCCATCAGCTTGACAGCAAGTCCCATCATTCAGCTCGTCACTGCGTCATACCTCCGCCTTTGTTATTGCAAGAGGTTAGCGACCCTTAGCGGCGAAAAAAAAACATATTGTAGCTTTAAAGGCACACTATGCAACAATTGTACCTTAATATAACAGCTTCAAAGTCATTTCGGTGGTAAACAAACTCATAGTAGGGCGAATCATCCTGGTAGTAAAGCTCGGGGGGGACGCCGCTGGATAAACCAGCAATGTAAGTTTGAGAGGAGCGCCCCTGACAAATCTCGCGAGAATCACGACATGCTTTACGGCAACGACGTCACACACATCAACAACAACAACATAGGAAGCACGAAGACAGTTGCGCGCAATTCAGACGTGATACCATATGCGTGATACTCGACGATGGAAAAAGCAAAGAAAACGCGGTCGGAAGAGACTAGGAAAAGGAATAGAGAATCTGACCGTGTGAGGAACCGGATAAGAGTCACTCGGTCGGGCTTTCCTTTCACTCGTTGGCGCGAGCTAAAAAGCATGCAGCACTGCGTGCAAAAGCGCCGAGTCAAGCGAGTCGAGCCCCGTCTCAAGCGAGTCGAGCCCCGTGTCAGGCGAGTCGAGCCCCGTGTCAGGCGAGTCGAGCCCCGTGTCAGGCGAGTCGAGCCCCGTGTCAGGCGAGTCGAGCCCCGTGTCAGGCGAGTCGAGCCCCGTGTCAGGCGAGTCGAGCCCCGTGTCAGGCGAGTCGAGCCCCGTGTCAGGCGAGTCGAGCCCCGTGTCAAGCGAGTCGAGCCCCGTGTCAAGCGAGTCGAGCCCCGTGTCAAGCGAGTCGAGCCCCGTGAAAAGCGAGTCGAGCCCCGTGTCAGGCGAGTCGAGTCCCGTGTCAGGCGAGTCGAGCCCCGTGTCAAGCGAGTCGCGCCCCGTGTCAAGCGAGTCGAGCCCCGTGTCAAGCGAGTCGAGCCCCGTGTCAAGCGAGTCGAGCCCCGTGTCAAGCGAGTCGAGCCCCGTGTCAAGCGAGTCGAGCCCCGTGTCAAGCGAGTCGAGCCCCGTGTCAGGCGAGTCGAGCCCCGTGTCAAGCGAGTCGAGCCCCGTGTCAAGCGAGTCGAGCCCCGTGTCAAGCGAGTCGAGCCCCGTGAAAAGCGAGTCGAGCCCCGTGAAAAGCGAGTCGAGCCCCGTGTCAGGCGAGTCGAGCCCCGTGTCAAGCGAGTCGAGCCCCGTGTCAGGCGAGTCGAGCCCCGTGTCAGGCGAGTCGAGCCCCGTGTCAAGCGAGTCGAGCCCCGTGAAAAGCGAGTCGAGCCCCGTGTCAGGCGAGTCGAGCCCCGTGTCAGGCGAGTCGAGCCCCGTGTCAGGCGAGTCGAGCCCCGTCTCAAACGAGTCCAGCCCCGTGTCAAGCGAGTCGAGCCCCGTGTCAGGCGAGTCGAGCCCCGTGTCAGGCGAGTCGAGCCCGTGTCAGGCGAGTCGACCCCGTGTCAGGCGAGTCGAGCCCCGTGTCAGGCGAGTCGAGCCCCGTGTCAAGCGAGTCGAGCCCCGTGTCAGGCGAGTCGAGCCCCGTGTCAGGCGAGTCGAGCCCCGTGTCAAGCGAGTCGAGCCCCGTGAAAAGCGAGTCGAGCCCCATGTCTGGCGAGTCGAGCCCCGTCTCAAACGAGTCCAGCCCCGTGTCAAGCGAGTCGAGCCCCGTGTCAGGCGAGTCGAGCCCCGTGTCAGGCGAGTCGAGCCCCGTGTCAGGCGAGTCGACCCCGTGTCAGGCGAGTCCAGCCCCGTGTCAAGCGAGTCCAGCCCCGTGTCAGGCGAGTCGAGCCCCGTGTCAGGCGAGTCGAGCCCCGTGTCAGGCGAGTCGACCCCGTGTCAGGCGAGTCGAGCCCCGTGTCAAGCGACTCGAGCCCCGTGTCAGGCGAGTCGAGCCCCGTGTCAGGCGAGTCGAGCCCCGTGTCAGGCGAGTCGAGCCCCGTGTCAAGCGACTCGAGCCCCGTCTCAGGCGATTGATGCAGTGATGCTGACCTGGCGATCTTGTTGATGAACTAGTAAGTAAATCTCTTATTTGTAAACTTGTTTGCGTTCTATGTTGTATTATGTTGCGCTTGCTTGTAGTATGTCATTTATTTACCATGCTGTTCATTCATCCATGTTTGCGATTATCATGAAAACAGTTGTCAATATCTCACATAATTATCAGGACATATATAAGCCTAGAGGTTGTAAATAGTGTAAACGAGCACAATTTGCAAAGTATTATGATAAATTGCAATAATCGTGTCTAATGACATCATAGCGGCCAATGTTATGAAATAATGCGACTACTTTATTGATGTCATCTGGCATTTTGTAATGTTTACATTACAAGCAAAAAACACAAATGAAATTATACAGTAGGCCTAGACTATATTTACTTGTGATTTAGCAGCAATCGTGTAAAACGTTATAAGACAGCAAACGCAGTAGAGTACTTTATTATTATAAAGTAGTCTAACACTTGACACATATAGTTATTATTATCCTATTACCATCATCAGTAGTTCAGTAAACTATGCAGTAACCTAATATTTGTATGAAATCGTGAAACATTACCTGGTCAATATCTTCGGAGTGTATCTGTGTCTGTTTCATGCCCTTGACGCTTCTAAAGCATGTTCTATAGCCACTGGTATATTGCTATTTACGACAGTGCAAGTATTCCACAGCGACTCTAGGGGTCGCTGTTTGACAAAAACACAAATGCTGCATAGTGTGCCTTTAACAAGAGTAAATAATAACATAGCGACTCAAGTATGTTTGACATTTCAGGTCATTCCAATTGAACACATTTTTGTTATGAGAATTGAACTTACATAGAAGTGAACCCTACATTGCATATACTGACAAAATAAGGTGTAGATTTTATGTAAAAAGATGTTATGTTTATTTGCATTGTAAGAAATAGTTAAGTATGAGAAAATATTGCTGGACTTACAAACCACTTCTTAAATGTTAATAACTATTTCTGTTATTGGTATTTTTTTACTCCAAATAAAGTTGCAATAAATAGTTAATAACTTTATTATAAGAAGACATTAGAAAAGGATTTTCCGATTGAGAAGGATAAACTATTTATTTTCAGTGTTTGCACATATGTGTACAGAAAACACTCTTTGTATAACTTATTTTTATGCTTTTATTTATTTTATGTTAAACTTGTAAAAAACAGTGTTGTATGAAGGGTTATTATAGGTGTAAATCATTATTATTATTGCATGTTGTGCCTATGTCACCAAGACATAATTTATTTTGAAATCAAAATGAAGGGGAAGTACCATGGTAACATACAATGGCCCTCATTTATCATTATTGCGTAGAAACGTGCGTATATGTTGGCGTAAGATTATGCTTACACTCCTCTCACCGCCTGATGTATGAAGCTGTGCGTACCTTTGAAATCTGGGTGTACGCAATACCTGTCCTTGATAAATGCAGCGGCTGAAAACGATCGTCATTAGACTAACACGCCTCTAAATATTCAAGTCTCCGCTTCCCCCACGCCCTCATTTTACGCCATGGACACACGGAAGACGGCAAAGAAGAGAAACTTCTCCGATGTGGAGATCAAATGACCTATCACAATGCATTATTTTACAGCATGTGTTTTGAAACAATTAGCATTTAATATCGTATCACGTACAATAGTGATGATGATGTGTGGAGTATTCGTTCACATTAATAATTGCATGTCCATTTGTAATATTCTTATTCTTATTATTATTCGTGTTCGCATTTATGAGGAAAAAACAATGATACGGACGTGAGCGCTCTGAAAGCGGCACTAAAATATATTTTAAAACTTTCACAGAGACATCAAACAGAAAGCACAAAACCTTTCTTTAAACTGAATTTCGTTTTGTATTAATTGTATCTTAATTTTACTTTAAGTTTTATCAACCATTACCTGGATTTAACAAATAAGAAGTAGGCTAGCCTAAATAGCAGATGATAGCCTAGATCAATCATGAAACGGAGGACGCGTGAACTGAGCTAATCTCATAAATGAATCGAAACTCAGCGTATAAGGTATTTGCCTCAGACATGTCTACTTTTAAACAGAACAATTCAAAACGAAAGAAAACAGACTGCAGACTGCTCTCTGCTTATGTAATCTGAAATGTGCATTTCTCTCTGGCGCGTTCAGGATACTGCGTAGATCGCGAGTCAGCATCTCAACTTCATCTTTGCAGCCGACACAAAGAAAACACTTCTTTATTAATAAACAATTAAAATATCTCCTTGCTATATTTTACATATTCATAATCATTACTTTTGCCGGTTCTTTGTTACAGATTTTTACACTGAAGTTTATAATTTGCCTACTATGTTGTTGTTGGTTTTTTTTTTGTCATATGTTTTAGTTTGTCAGCGCATTTTGTGGTGTTAGGAATTGTGTTTCTGCGCGTTTCCGCACTAACTCAAACGTGCGTACACCACCTCCTGAGCTGGCGTGGGATTTGAGCGTGCCGTACGCCAACGTCCATATTGATAAATCTCAAAGTCACCGTGGTTTTGGGTGTACGCTCGAAATTTGGTGTACGCACTTTTGATAAATGAGGGCCAATAAGATCAGATAGTAACAAATAATAATAGCTTGGCGTTGTGATACATACTATGGTACTGAATTCTTATGGCACCATATTCAACATGATATTTACAAATATTACACTTATTTCCAAAAATACATTGAAATTACCACAGTACCACATTCAAACCATAGTAATATGTTAGTACCATTTAAAACTCGCGAGTGTATCAACTGTCCACTAGGTGTCACACATTCCCCACATTAAGAAGCAGTGATAGGACATTCACTGTTGGTTGAGAATGAAACTATAGATCTATCAGTCAGTGGATGAAAGGTTTCTGTCCGTTAACGTGATTCACAGCTCATATGCTGAAGAGACCCATGAAGGTAGCGTGAGCTGTGAGGATGAGCTCGGCTGATTTACGGGGAACGGAGAGCTGAAGGGTGGATCCAGACTCCAGGAAGTAAATTCCTATAACAGAAACACACTTCATAATCAGAAACAGAGCAAATATTTTGCAAATATTTCAAGGTTTTTGTATGAACTTACATAACAGAGATCTCAGTCAGATCTCACCTTCCTCAAGCATTTGAGACTAGAGTTAACTTCTCCAATCATCACAACATAAACGCATCATCTGTTGATAATTACTGCAGAACATGCTTATACTTCCCCAGTTGATTAGTCACAGCTATATATTATGTTCAAAAAACAATTGTCTTAATGTGATAACTTTTATAATTTATTTACAGCTGCAATGTTGTAGGAATATGTAAAGCGAATTTTTATCATAATGTAGGCCTACTTTAAATAACATTAAAGGAGTAGTTCACTTTAAAAAAAACTTTTGCTGATAATTTACTCACCCCCATGTCATCCAAGATGTCCATGTCTTTCTTTCTTCAGTCGAAAAGAAATGAAGGTTTTTGATGAAAACATTCCCGGATTTTTCTCCATATAATGGACTTCAGTGGACTTCAGGTCCAAATGACAGTTTCAGTGCAGCTTCACTATCTACCGTTTGGGTCCCATTGAAGTCCATTATATGGAGAAAAATCCTAGAATGTTTTCATCAAAAACCTTAATTTCTTTTCGACTGAAGAAAGAAAGACATGGACATCTTGGATGACATGGGGGTGAGTAAACTATCAGGAAAAGTTTTTTAAAAATGTTGAATAAAAAAACACTTAAGTGTGTATTTGTCACGGTGTGTTGCAGCAGAAGGAGATGAGGAGTCCAAAGTTCCCATGCAAACGTTTACTTACAATAATATACAAACAGGTACAGACAGGCAGAAGGTTCACACACACTTACAATGTACAAACATGAAGATAGAAAGACAAGTCCAATAAAGCCAAACTATACAGAACACACCCGTGACAGTATTTTGGATGTTCTGGATTCAAAATAGCTCAAAATTGAGCAGTGTCTGAAAAAACAATGGTTTTATTCAAATTGAAATATTCTAAAATATAGTTTTGGTCCTCTTTTTAACACCATTATGCAGTGACATTATCATTTTTTAAATAATGGTTTAATCTTTCAGCATATTTGAGGGAGTGACATTAAGGGCTCTATTTTAACGATTTAAATGAAAAGGCTCAAATCGGGCTTAAAATCATGTAGTGTGAACTAGGCTTTAGATGACGCCGTTCTCTCTAAACAGAACCTGTGATAAACGATGATGGCGTTCACATACGCATTAAGAATTTATTCTATAGTTATGTGCATTTGAATATATGTGCGTAGGTTTGTAATTCGCTACCCTAAACAAACTACTATAATAATAATAATTTGAAACTTAGCAATCTAGCAGCGTCAGTAGTAATGAAAAGATTTATCTTGAACTCTGTCATGGAAACTATGTATAAACCTTAATTAAACAATTTAATAATCAAATTAAAAAGGAATTTATACCGTATGATATACGCGGTAGCCACATTAGACCAGCGATTTGGAAAATGGATGATCAGACGCGGGAATTAATTCGACAGTGCATTATGGG
>CM070820.1:5134617-5267117 GCA_036326025.1 Chrosomus eos
TTTTATCCTTGTAGTAAAAACTTTTGTTCATTTTATAATCCCCCGTTAAAAGCTGATAAATCTGATATCCTACCAACCATACATGATTATATGTTTTGTTGGGGTTTTATTATTTGTTATTAACATTATCTCTTGACCTGAAAGTCATGATTTGTGTTTGATGGTTAGAAGTTTGAGCCCAGACTTTTGTAGAGTCTTTTACTGCATTGTTGAAGAACTCATAAAACTCACTTGAATTAACAGGGTTTTGAATAAAATGCTTTTGCTTGAGAGAAAATATTTCTGATATTGTAAATATGATCCATTCTGAGTGTTTGGTTCCATCATGTTAATGTAATATTCTTTGTATAACAGTTTGAGATGAGGAAGTACTAAAATAAAAGGCACAAATAAAGCAAAAATTATTGTGGTGTAACCAATGTTTGTTGATATAGGATAGATAGGCTAATAGGCTACTCCTTTATTACCATATACCACATGCTTGGTACCATGGTATTGTTTTGTTGTTGTTTTTTTATTTTTTTTAATCTGTAGCCTAGTTGGTAATCTTGAAAAGTGTAGCATGTAAATACAATAGCATGCCATAGTACATCAAAGTATAGTATTTCCATTTCATACCATGATTCTGCCACAGTAAAGAAATGTTGTATAATGCAGAATGATACCATGGTGAACGTACTTCAATGTGCTTTAAAATGCCATGTTATACAACAATGACAATACTTTGATACCACAGTACTAAAACATTACCATTCACATTTATACATTTTAATCTAAGTTTATTTAGAAATACTTTGGTATAACCAGGATGCATGTGTAAAACAGTGGATGCAGGTGAAAGAAAAGTACTAGGCCTACTAAATGTATTAAAATGTACTTGAGTATGTTTTAGTACAATACAAATATACTTTAATGCATTTTTAATACATTTAACAGCACGTCCTTTCCACCTGGGTTTGTTCGTGAAGCAATAGACGTCAAGCAGTTGAAATATCACCTGAATGAAAGCACTCACCTACCCCGAAGCACACGGCAGAATCGCAGCATAACCCAGCTTCTGTTCCCGCTGTTTCCAGAGGCCTGAACCGCTGCGTCATTTCAGACATTTCAGCCCTAAGCATCCAAATGTGTGTCCACTGTATATACACCACACCCACACAGGTGCAGGCAACAGTGCAGACGAAAACCCACTTCAACACTTCCACCTTCACCTTCCAAACACACGCAGGAATGGTGTGGTTATTCATTGTAAACTCTGATGTGATATTCCCGTTTTCAATTGATCCGCTAACTTTCGGTTTCGCAACTTTCATCATCAGACATGTGAAAGCAGTGGGAGTGGAAAAAAGTGTCAACACATGATCGGTTTATTATTCCCTGATGAACATTTCATCCTAAGTTGGAAACAATATCAACGAATCACAAGATGATAGTGGATATGCCAGGCTTCCGAAGAAATAAAGTGAAATGGAAAGTAAAAGGAATGAATTCAATTAGCTTTAGGGATTTCTTAAGGATTCATCCACGTGTATATGGATTTAATTCCAGAAAACTTGATAATAATTAAAAATGTGCGTGTGTGTATATATACACACATATAATTATGTACCATAGTATATTTACATTGTACTGCAAGTGTTTGATATGTTATTGACTATACTAATATTGGTACATTTACATCATGGTATTACCATGCAGGGGCGTTGCCAGGGTCTTGATACATTGGGGGCTTAGCTCAGTCCCCACTTACCCACCCCCGCTTTTGGTAACTACTTCTTCTACTCATAGGCACATAATAATAAGCAATAATAATATAAAAGGGGGGTCTGGGGCACCTCCCCAGGAAACGTTGGGCATTAAACACTTCATTTCCTGCATTCAGGTGCATTTTGTTATTCACTCCAACAGTCTGCTTGTATACCCTAGTGAAAAAAAAGTATGCTAAGTATACTTGCAGCCAGACCAATTGTCAGTATACTTCAAGTGTGTTAATAATTAGTTAACTTGAAGTGTGCTATTTTGGATAAATTTTTTTTGTACTAAGTGTATTTTAGTTATGATTAAATTATACTAAAGTATAACTTTAAGTGTATTTAGTGTACTTTTTGATGCTAAATTGAGACAATTTCAAGTATATTTAGTACACTTTAAGTACATGCGTATTTAGCATCAAAAAGTACACTAAATACACTTAAAGTTATACTTAAGTGTATTTTAGTTATAATTAAATTATACTAAAGTAGAACTTTAAGTGTATTTAGTGTACTTTTTGATGCTAAATACACATGTTCTTAAAGTGTACTAAGTATACTTGAAATTGTCTCAATTTAGCATCAAAAAGTACACTAAATACACTTAAAGTTATACTTAAGTGTATTTTAGTTATAATTAAATTATACTAAAGTATAACTTTAAGTGTATTTAGTGTACTTTTTGATGCTAAATACACATGTACTTAAAGTGTACTAAGTATACTTGAAATTGTCTCAATTTAGCATCAAAAAGTACACTAAATACACTTAAAGTTATACTTTAGTATAATTTAATCATAACTAAAATACACTTAGTACAAAAAAAATTATCCAAAATAGCACACTTCAAGTTAACTAATCATTAACACACTTGAAGTATACTGACAATTAGTCTGGCTGCAAGTATACTTAGCATACTTTTTTTTCACTAGGGTGTATGAACTGAGTAAATGCAAGTAAAAAAAAAATTAAGTAGATCTGAGTAACTGCATTTGGTACATTAACAAATAAAATTGAGTAGAAATAATACAACATTTAAAAAAAAAACAATATTTATGAGTAATATCAACTGTTTTTATTTATGAGTAATACTAACTTTTGCATTTCCTTTAAACCTTTGTAAAAAAAAAAATATTCCATACAACCACCGGTACATGACATTGGCCTTTATTGTTGATGAGTACAGCAATACAGTGAATTGTATACGGTTTTAAAATAAACAATATTGCATACATAACTCATGTAACAAACATTTTAGAAGTAAAAATTAAACATTTAAACATTCAAGTAATTCAAGTTTAATCAACCAGTCTGTTATTCAATATCTACCGGATCAGCGCCGGAGATGGACTTTAGACCGCCGTCTTGAGTTTCACTCAGAGCCGAAAGATGCGACGCGACTCCAAACCCTGCTAATAAACAAACAGTGCACAGTTCTGAGAACATTTTATCATCCAAATTAGTTATATTCATTATCTTTAGGAATATAGTCTTGTTATAGTTACAATATCGCGAAAAGACAGTCGCGACACTCGTTTAACTTAGGTGAGTCACATATGTATGTTCTTTTGCTTTAAATAAAATGATTTAAACCACAGTATTGATTCTATAGATAAAATAAAACATACACAAACCTGAATTTCACAGAGGAAATACACCAATTGACCGTTCGCAGGCCCCTCCCCCAAAACGGCCATTGTCCAATCACACATCATAGCAACCGTTACTATGTGAGCAGCTCCGTCAAACATTTACTCCAAGCAAGCTGGTGAAGCGGTGCGCCCACTGCGTTTGTAAACCGGACACTAGATACTCCGAGAGATTGTCTGGAGGAGTTGTGTTCTTTTCGTTCCCAAAGCCGAAAACACAACGTGAACGGTGCCTACGATGGATAAAACAGTGTGGACGGCCCCACTCCCAGTTACATGTGTCGAACATGGTTCACTCGCGAACAGCGTGCATGAGACTGGCACACTGAGATTAGTCAAAGAAACATGGAGAGAGCAGATCAAGAGGATCCACAAAGGAAGTACGTTTTCTAAAGGGTTGTTGTTAACGTGATATTTTCGGGGGGAAATGAGCTGCAGTCACTAGCAGTGCAGGACCTGTAGACTACAGTTTAGAAGAGTGCACTCTCGCAACGGGGAACGCATGAAGCTTACTTGACAACATCAGTTCATATAACGTAATCAATATCGTAATGAATAGAAATAACCTTAAATGTATGGTTATCTGCATCTTTCCGTCTCTTATGTATAGTTACTTTTTAAACACGAAAATCGGATTCAGCATGGCACGCAAGCGGTTGCCGTGGTAATGAAAAACCTGCTTGTTAAAGCGAATGTATAATCCTGTATCTGAGGCAAAATTACTAAATATGCAGCGCGAATTATATATTTCTAACTCCAAACAATTAACGACTGAACCAGCGTATTAAATCTTCTTCAAGGCTGTAATTTACTGGTTGCATTTGAGGTACAGGTCATGGGGTTTCTCAGATTTCGCTTGAGACCGGTATATTAGCCTCAATAGTAGTCATGTCTCCTTCATTGCGTATTTTTATATTTTGAATATATCCCTCCACTGCATACTGTAACCTATTTTGCCTCGATCTGGAGGATATCGCGGAGGTAATTGCTCGAAAAAAGGTCACTGACACGCACGGGTATACCTCTTCCATTCATGGCAATCTGTGGCGCTGGTCGTGTTTGACCATTTGTTTGACGGGCGTAGCAACAATAACTAGGGGGCGTGGCTTTTGCGAACGGTCAATTCTGCGACCCCGAGAAGAGAAAACTGTTGTTGCTCTGAGAAGACCGGAGACTGAGAGAATTCAAACACAAACAGCCCGCCGCTTACTCAACCGTTGAGTCGTCGTCACATTAGAGGGTGGGGGAGGGGCGTATTGTTTTAATTGAGTAAACTTACTCAATTTATTATGTGTGTGTTAAATATGAATAATATTGATTTGAATAAAGTAATATTTGTGGTTCTTAAAAACAGATCAGTTTAATTATCCATTCTCAAAATATTTTGATAGAAATTTCACAAATACATTAAGTATATTGTAAATAAATAATTGGTTAGTCAAATTCTAAATTCTTTTAGTGAAAAAAATTAAATATAACTGGAAATTTTTGACAAAATTAACTGTTGGATTTTAAGTCAATTATTATTGTATGTTCAACTCCAATCAAGTAAATGATGTTCAGAGATTTTATTAAGTTAGGCTAATAAAGTTAATTATTACTGTGATATTTACTAATTAAGCCACTAGCATATTTTTTAGAGTATACTTTCTTCCCCAAAGCTTTCAATGCATTTATCATATGTTTTATTACTTTCTGAAAGTAGCAATTAAGTGAATTGCAAGCATGACGAAATACACTTAAAAAATTCCATAATTTATTACTACAACTTCAGGTTATTTAATAATGTACTTTGAAAGTATACTTTCAATGCATTGTTACAATAATCATTTTCAGCACATAGTTAAAAAAAATATGCATAAAATATATTTAAGAAAAGTGCAAACAAATATACTTATAAAAAATAAACAGAACTTTCACTTCAAGTATATTTTTGTAAAATATATTTTTTAGAAAATATACTAAATTACAATTATTTTAAAGTGTGTTACAAATTGTATTTTGAAAATAGTCAAAAGTATGCTGCTAATATACTTTTTGTATATTTAAAAAAAGTACATTTTTTATTAGTATATTTGAAATGTACTATTAAAACAGGGAATATATTACAAATACAATAAAGTATACTTTTTTTTCACTAGGGTAAGTCTGTAAGAGGAACTATAGCCGGCATGAAAACGGGTGTGGGGTGAAGTATGTTAGCAGAATATTACCCCTCTAGGGGGGTCCGGGGGCATGCTCCTCCGGAAGAAAATTTTAAATATTCCATATTTTAAAGCATCAATCTGATGCATTTTGAGATGCATTTTTTGCCAACCTGGGGAGAGCTGGAGAAACTTAACTTCAGCCATGACCCATGAGTCAAAAATATTATGGCCTCCGTAGCGTTATAGCTAATAATTTTCCACCGAAGCTTTAGCTAACGTTAGCTGGCTAACGTTGCGTTTTCTCCTGCTGTGTGCAACGACTCAATTCATCAAGCTAAGCCTATGTCAACAGAGCTCCTGGGTAACTTAGATATAGCCTACCAGAAAATATTAGGGATGTCCCGATACCATTTTTTCTGAACGATCCAATCCGATACCAAAAATTCGGAGTACCGACCGATACCGATTGAATACCAGCACAGTTTTTTTTTTAAATCAAGTATAATTTCTATAACTCTGTGTGTTGAACTGATAATCACTCTTTTGTAGGTTAAGCACAATCTACTTAATACAGACAACTTCATTATAATATATATATATATATATATATTATATATATATATATATATATATATATATATATATAATCATAAATGTATGAGAAAAATTATATTATAAACTAGATTAGTGGATAACTCAGTAATTTAGTCTAGAAAAACAATAATTGTATAGAATCTGAACATTTAGTGGAAAAAAAAACATTATTTAGTGGGGAACAAAGAGACAATAAGTGTAGCACTAAATCTAGTAAAACATTACACATTGCTCTTTTTGTATTGTTGTAAAATACATTAATGAAAAACAAGATAAAAATCAGAAAGATCAAAATTATTATATAGGCTATATAGTCTACTATAAAATTAAGACATTTTTTAAATGTATATCACAGCTGTTTAATGAGGCAGCAACATATAGATAGGACAGAACAAAAAAGGCGTATTAATAATCTTTCATTGCGCAAAAGTATTATGATATGATGATTATGAAAGACTCCAATACAGTGCGGCACACAGCGCTTATGCGCATCTCGAGCGAATGATGCGCTTGAAGCAACACAGAGTCACAGCGCGCAGAAAAGTTCAAAGCACAAAGGAAAGGCATATCGATGCATAGTGTATTATACAGTATCTATCTATGCAATCGTTTATTGAGACTTTTCTTTTAACAGTTTTAAATTTCAGTGACTGTGCGCGTGAAGAACAGTAGGCTAATAGTGCTCTCCAGTGTTGTGATCTAACAGACACCCCCACTAACACAGAACGTTTAGGGAACGTTAGGGAACGTTAGTTTATGGTTCTCTAAAGGTTAGTTCGAACCAAACCAAAAACTAACGTTTAGGGAACGTTCCCTCAGGGTTATAACGTTCCCTAAACGTTAAGGGAACCAACCAACTAAAACGTTCTCCTGTGGTTGCACCATACCTTCACACAACGTTCCCGTTTGGTTGTTTTTGGTTGTTCTGAGTGCGGGTTTGAAATGTTTATTTCAGCTCCATTTAATGACGTAGCATATAAAAGGTTTGCAGTCACTTGATTTAGATTAACTCAAAAATGGTTCGTCTTATGAAATATAAGTAAGATAAACAGCATAGTAAGAGAATATATTTATTTTTATGCTGATAATAAATTTAGCTAAAAACAATACTTTTTTGCTTGATTTTGATTTTTTAACTGTATTAGTTAAAAATACTTAAAACAAGAATCTATCAATAGAACGATTTTTACAACTAAGAAAATTCACTTCTTTCATTCCACATTTCACTTCTAACAAGTGCTCAGTTCGGTCGGTGTACAAATCCAACCGTTACACCCCCACACCAGTAGGGGGAAAGGCCTCTGCTTTCAGGTGACCGGTTGTACTGGCTTCCGTGTTGTGCTAGATTTACATACACCAAAGTCCTTCTGGTCTGGATCGATACACAGAACATGCCTGGGAACCCGTCTTCTTTCAGGTAAATGGACACTCGAGATTAATTGGTGTGTTTGAGCACAGGTATATTAGCCCTAGACACGTTTTAGTTAGTGCTAACGTTAGCTCCCAACTTAACTGACCAGTTCATGTTGCCTAGTAGCCTACAAGCCATCTTGTGTAGGCTAGTTACATTTTTTCCCCGTCTCTTTATAGAAATACACACGTAGCGCTCACACTGTTTGTGAGTTTCATGAAGGATTAAACAAATAATAATAGTTTGGTAAAATATTCGTATAATAGTTTTCTGCTATCACTGTTAGAAGAATACATTCAGAACATGTTTCATTTATTCCTGTACCGTTACCGTTGGCATCCCTGTGCCGTCGAGCAAATAAGGGTGTGTGATGTTACACACTCTAACGTTAGCATTACACTTTACGTTTAAACAGTAAATAATAAGAAACTCTATCTAATGGTTAAGTGTAGGAAAGAGTGGGTAACGTTAGTTAGTAGTACCAGTGTGTCGGAGAGAGCAACACACTCCATTTTAGTTTAAAATTACCCTCTAAAATGCTGATTGGCCAGGTTGCCTGACGTCAAGGCGTGTGACGCAACAAGGACGTTCCAGATTGGCTGGGAGAAATGGATACGTCTACGTAGAACCCCGTTCACTATCAGGAAGAATTGGAAAAACAACCAACGACCTACACAGCTTCACATTCTCACGAAAAAGTAAGTGAAATACGCTACAGTTTCATGATGTTGTGGTTGTAATGCAAGTGTTTGGGGTTTAACCTTAAGCCTTTCCCTCGTAGGGTTTGTTATATTCCGTCACTGCGCATGCTCATATGACTGTTTTGGGTCCTGTAGCTGTAATATGGATTTAGCTCCAGCTAATGGCTGTACTAATATATATCTGTAATGCATATATATTGGGCTTTGTATGCTGGTGCACAACGTGTATGCTTTGCCACATTGTATGTTTTGTGTCATCATGTTAACCTGCTTGCGTTCTTGTTACAAATAAGATATACTGGTTCTTTTAATTAATTAGCATTTCTATGGCTGCTGTGTCTCCCCATTAGAAAGTCTCTGGGCTACGACGCCCATGGACAAACCTATGGATGAGACCAGTGACTCCTGCAGCGAGGAACACCACCCTTAAGGTTCACTCAGGTACTTCTGGGTCAAATATACAGTCAAGAAAATCTGGCTCTGTACAGGTGACCTATTGCTGCTATACTATATATAAATAAATAATAGTTTTCTCTGTATGGAAATACTGCTTTGTTCTGCTACTGGCTCTCAAAAAAGTACAGAAGGAATTATTTACACCATTAAAATTTTCTTTTTGTAATCTGTACAAATTGTTTAGTCTTTTATTTCAGATGAAACTGTTCCACAAGCAAGAAAGCATTCCAGGACAGAGTGTGTGTCTGGAAGCCCTGTCCGTAAGTTAACATTTCTGCATGCATTTAAGAAACCAGAGTCATATTACCTACCATGGAACTACTGAGTACTGACATTCAACCTGGTGCATATCATGTGACTGTTCTGATTAGGGTTGCGGCGGTGAGGAAAATTTCCCACCGGTTAATCGACGTGTGACAACACCGGTAATCCCGGTGTCACCGTGGGGGGCGGGGCGGGGGGGTTAAATAGCTTTTAAATGCGTGCGCGTTTAGGCTACTTTCACTTTCGAAAAAAGCGTCAATTGGCAATTCAGCGTCAATTGCTGAATGGACCAAAAAAAAAAAAAAAACTCGCTGATAATAAAACTTTATTTATAGACAGAACTTTTATTAGCATAACGAATGAATAAAAATAACCCCATGCGCTGAAAAAAGTGAAAATCGGCAAACTGTGGGCCCAAACAAATAAGAACCATAAAACGTTTTTTAACTAATAAGAAAAAATAGGCCTAAATAAATTACACAAAGTTTAAATAAGATAAAACCAAATAAATAAGAGACGAATATAAAATAAAAACTTCAAAAAGGACCTTAGCCTATAAATGACAGCACTCTAAAAAACACTATAAATTGGCATTTATTAACATTGCTTGCAGTCTAGTAGAGTCAAAGAACATGACAGGTGAGACAAAGACAGACTTGCAGTCAAGAACATGTAGACTGAGTAAAAACTATTGCGAAATGACGGCGTTTCCATTAGGCTAACCGATGTTATGCGACTAAAACGTCCTTTTTTTCCTCTCGCGAAAAGTCATTCTAAAAATCATGGCAACGGAGGTTTATAGCCTATATCACAGCCACCCCACTAGACAAGACATTACTAGTAGGCTATTATTAATAATGGAAGGAGACGTGGTGTGTTATCCAATAATTAATGGCAGGGCTGCGAACGGCATATAGCCAGGAGTTTCTGGGTGTTTCTCCCTCATTTCTGCTCCGATGTCTTGATTTTGGCATTTCTTTGAGGTTTAGGTAGGCTATTCCTGTAATTATTGTTTCTTTTTTTATGAATTTAATAAATATGTCTCGTATTCTGTCCAAACGGTCATAGGCCTACTTTTGTGTCCATTCGTTTTTCCTTTTTTAACCCGTAATTTTGCAAAACAAAAAATGAACGGTTGTTGTATTTGCAAAGTTGAACACCAAAATTTAAATTAGAACTGTACACACCAAATGCTGCGCAAAATATATATATATATAGCCTAGCCTATATTAACGGATTTTCGGATTTTTGTTTACGACTTTTACCCCTTTATTACACATTTAAAATATTCACAAATTAATATGATTTTTTTAGATTAGACTGGTTTTCTAAGGCCAAATTAGAACCTGGAAATGATATTTTTCCCGCAGTGCTGAATGAGAAGAGCCATATAGGCTATAGCCTATGGCTCTTCTCGTTCAGCACTGCGGGAAAAATATAGGCCTATGTCTCTGGAACCACAGCATAGGCTACAGAAAGGTGATTTATAGGCTAATAATAAATGTGTCTGAAAAAATAACGAGGCATTTTAATTGTTTATTAATAAACTAGTGTTTAATAAACTAGTGTTCTAAACAGGGTCGGTTAAACATATCTCCATCTCCGCTGTAACGGATGCATCTTTCTAGAGAGAAATGCATCTTTCATTCGGATTAGCCTACATCATCAGAAGGTATTAGCTTTCGATTCGAATTTGTTCGTTTTAAAGCGGACATTTCAAGCTTTAGCCTAGGCTGGATATTTTGTTTCAGTTCTCGCGCTTCAGTTCACGGAGACCTTGAAACCGCGCCTGATTGTTTTATTTTATTTTACAAAAGCACAACGTTGTCTTGTTATTTTGAGTTTAGACAAATAAAAGTAGTTGCGAATAATATATTATTATTTTCTGTATGGCCAGAAATGATAGAGTATTTTAAGTTGTTTCCATGTTGATAGGAAAATGCAAGTGTTCACGCCCGAGCCTCCCTACCATGCAGTGCACGCTCCACACTCCGCATAGCAATATACGTTCTTTGGTAGGCCTATAGCCTAAACACTTGGATATGCGTACAAATCTTGTGTTTATGCGTACAAATCTTGTGTTTATTAACACAATAAACACAAATAGCAAAAACGAATATCCTACTTTAAAAAAGTCAAGACATCGCGGTGTCACGGTGGGAAAGTGATGTCACCGGTGATGGGGCTAAAAACCGGTAACACCGTCAACACCGTCTATCGCGGCAAGCCTAGTTCTGATGTGTTTGTCTCTTTCTGTCTTTTTACAGGCCTGCAGATGCCTCCACCACCTGCATGTAAGGTTTTTTTTTTTTTTTTTGCCATGTGCAAGAAACCTGCCATAAATGAACTGACCAATATTCATATCTACTTTCTTTTTAGTCAACACCACACAGAAAACCAGCCAGTCACCCAGAATTGAATGGGTCTATTGTGACGCAAGCTCAGCCTGAAGGTACAGTGGCTTTGTATTTTCCAATTAAATACAATTTCATGACAAGGAACTTGAGAATAACTTGATTCTTTTTGTTGTTGTAAACAGCAGAACTCATCACACAGAGGGAGGTGGCTCAGCCATGGAGATGGAAATGAGAGGTAAGAAGACTAACTTAAGTTGTTCACATATGCAAGTATAAAATGTATAACAACTAAAACTAACACCAATAATTTTTTCCATAGCTGTGAGGACATCCATTACCCGCATGGCACAGCAGATGGATGCATTTGAGCTCCCAGTCACCTACCTCTGCTCCAGTCGATGACATGTTGCTGTCGCCATGCTCTACAGTCACAGAGTTCGACAGGAGTCTCGGTCAACAGGAGAGGAGGGACAACATGGTAATTAAGTGGCCATAGTCCTGCCCTAAGATTAACACTATATAATTGCATAACTTCAAATATCATTATAACTGAACTGACGGCTCTTACAAAATGAGATTTGTACAAGCTCTCCACTTTGTTCTACATGTATAATTTGTATTTCTATATGTTTTACAGCAACTTTTCCTGACAACCCTTGGAGGTTCGACCAGAGGTACTGCCATGCGTCGCATGCTACGGCAAGTGGCAACCAATGACGTGCTGAAACAGTGTAGTCTGCGGGGCAGAAAGGCAAAGAAGGCCTTCCAGGACCTGACAATCTGCAGGGTTATTACAGGTAGGTGTTATTTTATTGTTCACATCAGTATTCTTAGCTTGAAGGTTTTAATTTGACTTGTAACTATGTTTCATTTTGACTTCTTCTCTAGCGACCTCCCAGAAAAACTTCCCCACGCTGCAGTAGACGCGGAGGACTTGATTGGGCAAGTGCTAAAGTTTGCCCCACACAGACGGTAAATTGAAATTCTTCTATGTGATGTTCATAATAATCAATGGAATGGGTAAACTATCAATATTTGTTATCATAAAAAACAGGGTTGTTAGTAAAGCAATTTGTCTTGCTTTTGTCAGCGTGTTCATTCTTAGTATGACATATCAAACTTTTGTTTCTTTCTTTTTAGGCCAGCTGAGAAGGACTGGACCTTCAGAACCATGGAGCCCTATTTTTGTTATTATTGTATTTTTGCCACTTTGGCCATTCACCTACACATTACATACTTTATGCATCTTGCACACTACATTTGCACTATTACTTTGCACTCTTCATCCCACTCCATTTGTACTTGTATTGATGTTATGTCATAGTTGTAGGGCTGGGTAATAAATATCGATTTCTCTATATTAATCGATTCTCATTTTTACGAACCGATATCGATTCTTAAATCTCAAGAATCGATTAGTCCTGTTTCATTTAAATTAATGGAACATTGTAGCACGCATCCAAAACATTGCAATAATCTTTGTTCTTTGTTACTATTGATATGAAACCGTGTGAATTTTCAAATTACGTTCATTTTCTTTTGAAATTCAAAAACACAAATACCGTTTTGGCGCTGTGGCGTGAGATCGCTCTGGCTCAGCTCAAGAGAAGCAGCAGCGCGGAGTGCTTTGATCTCTTCCGGCTTAATAATACCAATACAGCGCAAAAATAAACATTAATGAGCATCTGAAAGTGTGTTAAAAGATAGAGTAAAACTTATAGAAATCCGTATCATGTCACATTGATTCGCTCAATCAGTGTTTCAACCGTGGAAAGACGTCAGTTAAACAGCTTGTAATCAATGTCATGAATCGTCATATTTACCTCAGAAAAACCACATGTGGCCATAAACTTGTTAGTCAGCTAGAAAAAACAACTCTAGAGAGGAGCATTTTGTTAAAATATAAGCACAATATTACATATGCATTATAATCTTAATGTTCTTCAATGTTTTATGCATATTTGAATAAATCTGGCAGCCACCATTTAAATGTTTATATTTCATATAATCTTATTATAAAAAATAAATAAAAGGGTAATTTAAAGTCCCTGTAAAGGTAATTAAAAAAAAAATTCTAAACACATTATAAATGTTTATTTATTGTAACATATCCAAAATAATCAATATTGTATCGAATCAGAATCGAAATCGAATTGAATTGCAAGCTTGTGAATCGAATTGTGAAATTTGTGTCAATACCCAGCCCTACATAGTTGTATACTAAAATTGTATAAATCTGATTCTTGTATTATTTTTTTTTAGGCCTTTTATATTTTTTGTATTTTCATTTTATATTAAAGTTTTAAATCCCATCAAGTTTGCCTGTTTGTTTGTTCATTCATTCATTCCTGCTAATATATAATTAATTCCTGCTCATGCACAGACAGTTTAAAGTAATAATAAAATTGGTACCATTGTTGTTAAAGTTATTTAAAGGTTAGGAGAATGTAAAAAAGAACGTTAGGGGAACGTTCCCTAAAGGTTGCCATGTAACCAAAAACTAACGTTCCCTAAACGTTCAGAAAACTTTCCATGGGAACCAAAACCTAACCTAAACCATAACCTTCAGGGAACGTTCCCACAACCAAAAACTAACGTTCCCAGAACGTTCTGGGAACCATAAATTGTTAGCTGGGACCCGGTAGAAACGATTAAGGTACAGCAATACAGTCCAGCAAGATAGTCATTTTATGCGAACCCATAGAGCTTTATCTACAGATAAAGTATCATAATAGTAACATTCAATCATCTTGGAGAGAGTTTCATCGTTGACTAGTAACTGAACGCGACGCGGCTTGAATGGAGAATGACTGACAGCCGCAGAGGGAAAAGTTTACGTGATCTTGAATTTAACGACTTAAATATTTATTTCTATCCCACATTATACTATAGTATGGCTGCATATAGTATACAGTTACCTTCCCCCTCAACAGTGAGTACAGGGCTAGGTAAGTTAGACCAGGGTTTGCTAAAGAGCCTCACCGACCTGAGCTTAATGATGAGGGAACGGCGCCAGTAGATAACTCTGCTTGCCTCTCATCCGCCTCGTATCGTTCATGACTCCTTATTTTACTTTTTAAAAAGTGTCTAATGTCCATAATAGCTACCACCAGAAGCCACAAACAACAATGACAGTCAAGCACTAAAGCTGTAAGTTAACCGATGGCTCTTTCAGGCTCTCTCTGTCCTATGGTGCGCACTCTGCAAACTGTAGCCATAGACAGTAACCATAGTAACTTTGATCTGCTTGAACACATTTTAATCGTCTTTAGTATGATTCCGAATGATAGATTAAAAGACCTGGTCAATTTTTTTTTAAAATAAATAAATACAAAATTATGTAAAATAAATAAATTATTTTTTTTGAGATCCGGGGCTATAAAAAAAACATCCGGGGCTGAAGCCCCGGAGGCCCATGTCTAACGACGCGCCTGTTACCATGGTCAAGTAGGCTACAAACAATAACAGGTCCAACAAGTGCAAAAAAGATAATTGGATCCAATTTTTCATTTTATTATTTACTGTCTGTTTATCTGTTGGATTAATCAGACACTTTCAAAATCATACAGACAATCAGAAATGGCAATACATAAAACATGTATCTCCATAAATATACATTTAATTTGCAAATAACTAAGAATACTTGTCTTCTTCTTTAAAATTCATAAGCCAAATGCCTCACACACTTGAAATGTTATACCAACTTTCTGAAAGAGCATTATGAACTCTTGCACTAAAACATTTGCAACCATAATATTCCTTTAGACTTAACAACAGTAGGTATTAAGAGAAAACAGGTTGATCATTGAACTACGCCTGAATGGCTCAAACAGGGAAAAGCTTATTTAAAAGAATTGAAGGTTCTGAAGAAGTGTCATCTCATCATCAATGCTCCTGAGGAACACATCAGATCCCGCAGGATTCACCATGGCATCATCAGCCATCAGGAGCGATCTATGGGCCGTTCCTGCAACAAACGCCATCATGGGGTTTCCTCCTGGAGCAAGGTCAAGAAACTGCTCATATCCTCTAAATAAGTACTTCTGCAAAATAAAATATCTGGTTTACATTTTTTTTTTTACAGTCACCTTTTCAAAACTCTTCACACAGTGAGCACAACAGCAGTCTGTGGGCTCAACGGGGTCCTTTACAGTATCATTGCTTTGGCACAAAATGCATACAGTGACTATTTCTTTCAAATTACATGAATTATTTTCTCACAGCCAAAACTCGATGTTCCTACAAGCCAATTTTTTTTTTACGTGCAATTAGCTATATGTCTAAGGTAATACCATATTGAAATATATTCCAAATCTACAATTCGAAATACTATCAAAACAATAAGATGTAGCTGAACTCCTACAATTTCATTACCATCTATACAAAAGGAGAAACTTAGGAATAATTTGGTTAGCAAAGAACATGTAACATACCACAGGGAATTACAAACTATAGTGTCATTCTTGAAAGCATTGTATATTTCTACCTGTTGTTAGTGATTTTTAGGTTGTTGTTGTGACATATGGTGAAAACCTTATGGAAGAATGACTTGGTTTGAGACATGTAAGAAGTGTTTTGGTAGTCTTAGTGCATTTCGGATGTGAAATTAACTGCTATACAAAGCTAAAAGTTGGTTAGGAGAACTGTGTGAAGAGTTTTTAAAAAATGACAAAAAGTATTGATAAAATGTATGAAAAAAGGTTATTCTTTAGGTTATTAAATGTTCTTCACACTGGTTGTTTTAGAACACTGAAAAGTTCTTTGGGGAACCAAAAATGCTTCTTCTATGTGTGACGTCTCAGCCTAGGCTGTGCTTAAGTGTGTGTGTGTGTGTCTGTGTTGTTGGTGTGTATGTTTTTAGGTGCCGTCTGGAGGGCGACACACCTGACACATGTTGGATGCAGAATGAAATGTGGTGGAGACTGCTCGTGAAGTTGGGCTTTTTGGGTGTTTGTCTCGGTATGGAGTTTGTTGGAGTGTCCTGCCCGACCCTGATACATATCTTTATTTATGTTATGCTTATGGTTGTTTTTTTCTTGCGTTAAAATAAATGTTTTGCTGAGAATTGATGCGTCTGGTCTGGTTTTTGTTGCAGCCTGAGAGCCGGCTGTAACATATGGCATAGAGTGGTGCGGGTATGACGTCAGAAACCGGAAGTCCAATTCGCCGCTGGTTCCTTTGAGCTTCTCCTATGGTTTTTTTTTTAATGAGTAAAATAAAGCCTGTGGTAAACATAATTTGTTACTTATTAAAAAAAATTACATAAATGCTTCAAAATTCATGTTTTCGCTATGGGTGTGTGTAATTTACATTGTAGAACAAAGAGTCAAACGTCATACCAGCACCACTCAATCTGCTTGTTAAATCGTGACAAAGGGAATACTGTTTCCAGGTCCAAGTCGTTTCAATTGGGAATATTATCTCAACAGCCATTTAAAAGGACTATTTATATGACACTTTTAAGCTAAGCTACACTACAGTCTCAGAGCTCATGGCGTCCCGGACACCCACATTTTAAAGATTTACCAAAGTCAAATCACTCTCTGGCCAACTGAGATTTTGCTATGGAGATAATATGATCATGATTTTTCAGTAGTATTACAGCACACTGTGAGTGCATATTAGAACCGTTTGTTATTTAAGGCATTGACTTGACATGGCATTTTCTCTACCACACAAGATAAAAACAAATATAATTAGTATTGTCATCTTTTAAAATACAGTAAATGATTAAACATTTCTTTGTCTTACATGGACCTGCTAATATAAAAACGGCCTTGTTATTAGATTTCTTTAATTTTTGAGCAAAATGTAATATTGTCCTATGGTGTGACTGTCTCAAGCATTTTGTAAATCTATTGCAAATTAAAAAGAAAAGCACGCAAATGTTAATAAATACCGCAGGCATAATTTTACAATTGTCTATTTTAATTTTAATTGTCTATATGACAATCATTTATTTCATCCATATATTTCTAAAAGCGTAGGAACTTGATACATTTTGTCACTTAAAAACAAGTTCTCTGGTGTGTGTGACACCATATCCTGATTTAAATCGGGTATTTCCACTAATAAGTTTAATTAGGCTAGTAGAGGGACTCCATTGAAGGTCATGTTACTGAAGCCCCCTGTGAAGTTCATGCCATGTGCACATGGTAAGTTCACATCTCAGAATTGTTCAAATATTCAATGTTCAAACTTTTTTGGAACCATTATAAAAGTGTTAAAGGTCCAATAGGTGATTGTCTACAAAAAGTATTTTTTGTTATGCTGGTTGAAAGTCTCCTCATATCCTGATAGCATGTTAAGTGGTCGACATGTATTTTTTTAAATATATATCGTCTGTGGAAGGCGTATGACCGAAACATGTACGTTCAATGATTGCATTCGGTCCGAATGAAATGGCAGGCAAACAACTTTCCTTCTGAACAACCGACAACAAGTGGCACTGGCAAAGGATCTACGATCTATCTATCTTCATCGGAGTCAACCAGACTCTCATCGTGGAAACCCTGCCATGCAAGTAATATTATTACACACTGACAAGTTTTGGTAGCTTACACAACCGAAAACTTGCTGCATCTAATTACGCTTTTAAAAAGTTGTTTGCATTCGTTATTGTAGTAATGTTACTAACTGTACTGTTTTCTCACTGGTGAATGACACATGATGTAATAACGTTGTCTCTGGTCATTGTGTTTTGGAGGAGGCGTGGCTTTGGATGGCGATTTGATGGGAGGGTAGGATCGTATGCTTTCGATGCTAGCAGGCTAAAGTTAGCATTTCCCAGATTACCTATTGCATATTTAAGTTTTGTTGTCCTTTGGTGCAACACCCCAAAATTCTTTATTGTTGCTTTGTCACACTATAGGACACACTCTCAGAAAAAAAGGTACAAAAGCTGTCACTAGGACAGTACCCTAAAAAAGGGTTCTAATATGTACACTTTTGTTAACAATATGTACCTTTGAGGGACTAATATGCACTCTTTAGGTACAAAGGTGTACCTTTTGATAAGGTACCGCCACAGTGATAGCTTTTGTACCTTTTTTTTTGTGAGTGCACATTTTAGTAAATATTTTCAAAAAACAGTGAAAAAATTTACAAAGTAAGAGACCCCCTATATTTCCTCAAACATCAAAGTTCACACTACATAATAATATATATTTTTCTTCAAAAGTGGTGTTTTACAAAAAAAGCATTTTTTACTGCATATTTGTCCACTACACATTTGCTTTTAGTATCTAATAAAGCGCTTGAACCCGGGAACGGTGACACCTCCTTATTTTTGGGCACAAAATAAAGCAAATAAATGCTACCTGATGCATCAGTGAGGAAGCAGCTTCATAAGGCTTTGTCATGGGCACATCAGGATTGTCCAATAGCATAGTACTGAAGCTAATCCCAGCTGTCAGACCAAGAAGCTGCTCATTCCCGGCCTCAGGTGGACTTCTGCTCTCCTCTGGGCTGGACACAGCAGTGGCACCCCACCATTTATCTCCCTTCATCCTGGAACGAAATAGACTCAGATATCACATATGTTCTAATCACTAATGCCTCAACCTCCCACAATCCTTCTCTCTCTCTCACGCATTTATATGACGCTGCCTCATCCTGAGTTCTCCTATATGTTTCAGAACGTTTGCAGTCGGTTTCTGCAGTCCTTGTTCTCTCTTCCTTCTTCCCATTAGCTGTGACGGGTGCGGCAGCTTCTCATGGGTCAGGCCGACGTTCAGACCGCTATGTCTGCTCATCTGAAAGAAAATGAGTTTACAGCAGCTGATGTTATGTTACCAGTAAAGTGATGGTAAATCCATTCCAGGGTTTCTTCAATCCTTGTGAAAAAGAAGTGTGCTTAATTGTATTAAAAGCGCACTTATATTGTACTTTAAATCCAAGTATATTTAAAAAACGGTTGCACTTTATTTTAAGGTGTCCGTTTCACAGTGTGATTATACATTTAAGTACTAATAAGAATTACATGTACTTATATGGTTAGGATTAAGGTGTGGTTTAGTGTTAGTTGAATGTAATTATGCACAATTTATAGTAATTACAATAGTAACTACATGTAACGTGTAAGAACACTAAAATAAAGTGTTACCAAAAAAACAAATTTGCAAATAATATATTATTAATTAAATACTGTAGACCACTTAAATGAACTTTGATGACACTTAAGAACACTTTTAAGTGTTAAGTGCACTTTGTAATAATGTAAAATTAAACGTTTTACTTTAAAGTACATTTTAAATAATTATTTTATAGTAGTCTATTTTGATGTGTTGACTAACATACTAAACCACATGTAAAATATTTAAAATATAATTTTAACTATAGTGTGTAGTGTTGTTTGATATTATTTGAAGTTATATTAAATTAAATGTACTAAATTGGAACTTCATCATTACGAATATATTTAAAAAACAGTTTAGTTTAGTTCACCATAAATGCTTGTCAGTACACTAAGCAGGACATTTTAACCATATTTCAAAGACAAAAGTCGTAATTATGAAATTACATATAAAGATGAAGTTAAGTAGTTAAGTGGCACTCTAAAGTTCAGCTAGCTTTATTTAATATAAATTTAAACTATAATACATTTTCATTTATTTGCAGTTAACATGCAACCAAAAACAACATTCAGTTCACACTTCAATAATATAGGTTATTTCCATTATAAGTACACTTTTTAAAAGTATACTAATGTGAACTTTTTCATAAAGGAAGGTACTTCAAAAATACGTGTCCAAGAAAAATATGGTTATACCATTATACTTTTGGAGTCGTGCAGGAGGAAAGGAAAGTCATTTCAGTCATTCATATTCATATCCCCCCCCCCCCCCAGCACAATAACATCAGGGACACATTTTAAGGGAACAAATAGGGAAAAGTTTGTTTAACGATGACTTTAAATAAAGATGTTAAAGGTGCATCATCCGACTTCTAGTTACTCACCATCCCAGCGTGTGAAGTGGAATACAGGCCTGGGTCAATATAGGGTTCATATCTGAACGACTGCTCACTGCTAACAACCATACAAATACAGTCAACCTTTCAAAGCTCTCTGAAGTACTTTATTAAAACTCTTTTCCTCTGAGATAAGGCTATTGAATGAACAGTTTTACCATGGCAGTGGCACATCTGGTCTCCAAGGCTCGCCATACTGAGCTTGCACAGGTAAGGGTAACACACTCTCCTCACAGTGGCGATTCACTTCTTTTGATCGCCTGTAGATGGCAAAATAACCCATAAATAACAGTAGGACATTGAGAAACATATGGATACAGAAAACACTGAAAAAAATTGTCTTAGAAACTATTTTTTATTCAGAAATTGCCCGTAAATTTTGTTAGAAAGAAATGACAGGTAACTTAACACATTACATTTAACGTGAAAATGAACTTTTCTTGTAAAAACGTACTCCAATAATCTGTTTTATTTACAACTTCGAAAAATATTGTTTTACAGTGCACGTTTCTTTATTTTTTGACATATTTGACAGAAACTCTTACTTTGCGAAAGGCGGAAATAAGTCAAAACCCTCCTCTTCAGTTTGCGGTGACAGATATGTCGTGGTCCACATCTCTTTTAGCCGTGTAGACAAGAAAAAACACGTAGTTAAACTTAGACTAAACGTATATTTTAGTCGTTTATTATATATAAGTTATATAAGGCTGAAATAGGTTAGCCTATGTGGAATATGATACCTAAAATATGTTGAAATTATCTCTTAGAAAAATGCTAGATTTTTTTAAAGAAATGTTCGCGCTAAGTTACTGACATCATGACTGCGCGTGAAACTGAGAGGGCGCTATATATATATAATATTAGCAATTAATCTAATTAGCCATAGAAAATTGTTTTTATTATTTATTTATTCAAATTAAATTAGAAAGATGTAGCAGACGAACAGGACTTTTAATTAGCAAGAGAAAAAGATTTGTATTAATTAATTTATTTATTTCAATTAAATTAGAAGGATGTAGCAAACGAATAGGACTTTTAATTAGCCAAAGAAAATGGTTATTTATTTAATTTTAAATAAAATCAGAAAGATGTAGCAGACGAATAGGACTTTAATCAGCCAAAGAAAAGTGGTTTTATTTATTTCAGTTAAATTAGAAAGATGTAGCAGACGAACAGTACTTTTAATTATCCAGATAAAAAGATTTGTATTAATTAATTTGATTTATTACAATTAAATTAGAAGAAAATTAGCCAAAGAAAATGGTTATTTATTTAATTTAAAATAAAATCAAAAAGATGTAGCAGACGAATAGGACTTTTAATCAGCCAAAGGGGTTTTATTTATTTATTTCGGATAAATTAGAAAGATGTAGCAGACGAGCAGGACTTTTAACTGCTCTCTGAGTCTGCTCACGTCATGCTCTGATCTTTGGGAAGAGTGACGGCAGGGCTCTAAACTTTCACATACCGGCGATACTTTAATTCATCCGTCTTCGTCTAGTAAGATGTGTCAGTGTCCTTAAGAGTACACAAAAGTGTTGTTATCGTTCACAATATTGTTAGATTTCGTTGACGAGAACGCGTCTCCTGGTTGTAAAGCTTTTTTTGTTTGTTAGAAGAGCGGAGATTTAGGATAGCCACACGTTAAATGGACGCGTGCGGATCGCGTTTATATATGTGAGTGTAATAAACAACTTTTCAGTGCAGGGAAGAAAACGAAGAATTACCTTTCTGCTTCTTTCGGACATTTGTTGTATTGGCTTTTGTGTGTACGGATTCCAGTGAACGGAAAAACTTCCACCCAACTTTTCCTGCTGTTGGTCGTCGTGTGATCCAGCAGGTGGAGAAACACGAGCCGCTGTTTCATCAGGAGAACAACACTGGAACCGAATTGAAAATAAATCCGTTTTCTCCTGAAACTCCCTCTGGATTTAATTTCACGACTTGGTGGCTCGAATAAGCAACTACCCAGAACTGGTAAGTGGTACATGTCTTTATTTCAGCGAACACAGAAGTACACAAACACTCAAGGTTGTTTCGTTTAGCCTAACGTCAACGTTACATTATGTTCTTGTGTTTCATTTATTATTTGAACCTTTCTCATATCTGTCACTTTATAGGTCAGAATTTAAGTGTATCCAGTAGGATATTTGATTACATTAGAATTAGTTCTTAATTCGCGTTCAGTTTGTCCAAAAGTTTCACGTGTATATGATTCAAATATCGTACTGGAAAATCCTGTAGGAATTTCAGTTCATTCTTTTAAAGGAAATCACAGTGAGAGTGAACATCCTGACATATTTTCCTTTTGAAGTCATACAGGGGCATTTGATCCTATTGGGGGTCATGGTTGAATTGTTTGTCTAGTTCTTGTTTGACATTATATTAGAAACACATGAGTGAACTCTCACTGAGATCCATTAAATTGTCCCTGAGTTATTAATTATTATGAACAGACAGTGAGATGATGTGTGGCTTCTTGAATTCATGAATAAACCTGTTGAGTTGCTTTACAGGTGTCTGGAGTAATTCGTTTCATTCATGCTGCTGGCTCCAGGCTGATTGATTTGACAGCTCATTTTGTTTTGGACATAATAAAACAATGATATTCCTTGGAGCACCATGTAAATATTGTGGTGTATTAATTTTCAATACCTTATAAATATTCTCAAATCATCTCTGCACGATGTTACATCTTTTGTACGGACGGATTGGTTGTGGCCTCGACATGGCTGAGGTTTTGAGAGGGAAACAATATTTTCTTATCTTAGTTTCGGTTCAGGTGTATTGATGAACTTTATTTGACCCTTTTATTTGTCTTTCCCTCTTAGCTGTAACATCTTGTGTCTGGCTTGCTCTGATACTCTATTTGTTCTCTCAGCCTCTTCTCTGGCACTTTCGGTTTGCAAGCCTGCAGCTGCTTGCCTTTAGGGACTTTACACACAGACACACACACACACACACACACACACACACACACACACACACACACACACACTCACACACTCTTAATGACAAACCAACATTCCTCAGTCTCGGAAAGGTATGCGGTCCGTCTCTGTCTTTCTCATTTTAGCTGTCCATCTCTCTTTGTCTCATTCTTTCTCTCTGATGGCTCCAAAACAAAGAATCTGTCTGGAAGTTAATTATATGAGTTGCTCTGTCTTTAACGTGGCATACTTTAGTTCTTGCATTAGAGGAAAAGTTTAGGAATATGTACTTTGAGGTAGGGTACATGTTTGGGAAGAAGGGTGGCATACGTTGCATTCCCAGATTAATGTAATAGTGCCATGCTTCACTCTGAAACACGCAGGCTGCTCGCTTATGGCAAAAAATCATAATGAAGATTAATTTGGTCTCTTATTGTAATTGAGATTAACACGAGTAGGCAATATGACCAAATAAAAAAATATATATATCAATTAGAGCTGTGAAACGATTAATCTCGATTAATCGCATCCAAAATAAAAGTTTGTGTTTACATAGGCTAATGTGTGTACTGTGTATAATTATTTTGTATATATAAATACACACACATACATGTATATATTTAAGAAATATTTGCTTATATACTGTATATATATATATATATAATTTTTTTTATTATATATATATATAATACAAATTTTTATATATATATGTATATATATATATATATATAATATATATATATATATATATATATATATATATATATATAAAATAACTAATTTTTCTTAAATATATATACATGTGTGTATTTATATATACAAAATAATTATACACAGTACACACACATGTAAACACAAATGATTAATCGTTTCACAGCCCTAATATAAATTATATTTTGCTGGAAATAAGATTACTATGATTTAAAAATTTTAGATACCATTGAAATTTCACAATTCTTGATGCCAATTTCAATAACACAGCAGAAATCACACATTAATTCCAGCCCTAAAGTCAATCGTTCTCATTCACTAACCATACATAGGCCTATTCAAATCAGCTGTCAAGTGACATGAAAACCAGAGCTGTTCAGAAACACAATGAGCAAACCTTCGTGAAGATAACAACATTTTGGTCTGTTTTTCACACTTCAGAAGAGCTGTAATATAGCTTGAGAGTCATATGGATTGCATTTGATACTTTAATGCCTTTTTTTTAAAGCTTGACATGCCAAATCTCAATTTTATTTTTCTATAGTAAAGAGTAGCATGGACATTCTGCTTAATATCTCTTGTTGTGTTCCACAGAGAAAGATGAGAGTGTGTAGATGACAGAAGTTTGACGTTTGAACTACACCTTTAAATGGATAATAACAAAGTTCAGAATTGACGGAGGAAGATTTGGTGTTAGATCAGCGTTTTCTTTTATCAGTGTCCGCTCAGAGAGGGCGGTTTGTGCTGTGATTCGATTCACTGCTCCAGATTCCTGCCCTTATGACTAAAATGTGACCAACATTAAAGTTCCAGACGTTACAGAGACACTGTGCTAGAGAGGAAGGAGAAAGTGAGTAAAAGGGCATGAAGAGCACACTTGTTGCACTTGATTTTGGCATGAGTGTTTTTAAAGAGAATCCTGTTTCAGGGATTGATTTTTATTGATTTTACCAAAACTATCAATTTAGTGTTTTCACCAGCCAGTGCCATTTTTGCTGCTGTCATCACAAAATACATCACTGACAATATTAGAGCTGGTCACCTATATCATGGGGAAGATGTTGCAATCATGTGACCGGCCAAATAGGACCACATAACAGACAAGCAGTGCCAGAAGTTTCAGACAAGCAGCAACAGCTTACACGTAATTGAGCTATTTTCACATGGATTTCGATATTTTAAGAACGATAATTCATCTTTTAAACTATTGCCTATTAATCATGTTTTAATGTTTAATGTTTTAATTAATCATGATGTGTGTGTGTGTCTGTGTGTGTTGTGTGTGTGTGTGTGTGTGTCTGTGTGTCTGTGTGTGTGTGTGTGTGTGTGTGTGTGTGTGTGTGTGTGTGTGTGTGTGTGTCTGTGTGTGTCTGTGTGTGTCTGTGTGTGTCTGTCTGTGTGTGTGTGTGTGTCTGTGTCTGTGTGTCTGTGTCTGTGTCTGTGTGATATGTGTGTGTCTGTGTGTGTGTGTGTGTGTGTGTGTGTGTGTGTGTGTGTTGTCTGTGTGTGTCTGTGTGTGTCTGTGTGTGTCTGTGTGTGTCTGTCTGTGTTGTCTGTGTTGTGTCTGGTGTCTGTGTCTGTGTGATATGTGTTGTGTCTGTGTGTGTGTGTGTGTGTGTGTGTCTGTGTGTGTGTGTGTGTGTGTCTGTGTGTCTGTGTGTGTGTCTGTGTGTCTGTGTGTGTGTCTGTGTGTGTCTGTGTGTGTCTGGTGTGTGTCTGTGTGTGTGTCTGTGTTGTGTGTGTCTGTGTGTGTGTCTGTGTGTGTGTCTGTGGTGTGTGTGTGTCTGTGTGTGTGTCTGTGTGTGTCTGTGTGTGTGTCTGTGTGTGTGTCTGTGTTGTGTGTGTGTCTGTCTGTGTGTGTGTCTGTCTGTGTGTGTGTGTCTGTCTGTGTGTGTGTGTGTCTGTGTGTGTGTGTCTGTGTCTGTGTGTCTGTGTCTGTGTGGTCTGTGTGTCTGTGTCTGTGTGTGTGTGTCTGTGTGTGTGTGTCTGTGTGTGTGTGTCTGTGTGTGTGTCTGTGTGTGTCTGTGTGTGTGTGTGTGTGTTGTGTGTGTGTGTGTGTGTGTTGTGTGTGTGTCTGTGTGTGTGTCTGTGTTGTGTGTGTGTGTGTGTGTGTGTGTGTGTGTCTGTGTCGTGTCTGTTGTGTGTGTCTGTGTTGTGTGTGTGTGTCTGTGTGTGTGTCTGTGTGTGCTGTTGTGTGTGTGTGTGTCTGTTGTCGTGTGTGGGGTCTGTGTGTGTGTGTGTGTGTGTGTGTGTGTGTGTGTCGTGTGTGTGTTTTGTGTTGTCTGTGTCTGTGTGTGTGTGTGTGTTCTGTGTCTGTGTGTCTGTGTGTGGGGTGTCTGTGTGTTGTGTCTGTGTGTCTGTGTGTGTGTGTCTGTGTGTGTCTGTGTGTCGTGTCTGTCTGTCTGTTGTCTGTCTGTCTGTCTGTCTGTCTGTCTGTCTGTCTGTCTGTCTGTCTGTCTGTCTGTCTGTCTGTCTTTGCGCACAGAAAGAGCTGGTTACCCTGAGAGCAAAGGGTGTGTGTTCACTAAGACAGGAGAGATCGAGACAGAGACACACTTCCTCCTTCGCTGTCACAAATACAGTTCAATCAGAGACCTCTACTTCAACAAACTTATTAAAGAACTTTACAGCCATGACAGAAGAAGAACAGAGAAAGATCATACTAGGAGAGGGACAGACAGCAGCACTGACTGCCAGATACACGTGTGTGTCACAGCCTGAGATACAGCAGGTCAATGTGTGTGTAATGTGTGTGTCTGACCTCACTGTGTTTCCCTACTGCCCACCCCAGTGACCCTCAGTAATGTGTGTGTGTTAAAACACTGGTATCAAATGTTCACACATTTTAATTTGTTGCATTGGTCATTTGTACAATTAATTTAACCCTTTATGACCTGCCATAGAACAATTCCACCAGAGCATATCTTTGTATTTTTACATGCTGTGCTGTCATTATTTTGAGCATTTTCATATGCCATACATCAAAATAATCCTTACTCTCCCAACTTGAAGGCTATGTTTGTAATAAATCAAAATTAACTAGATACATATCTCAAAAATGCAATAAACAAAAAGAAAAACAAATTTAATATTTTTTTTTCTACATATTTTATTCAATACAAAAAATGGATAAATGTCAACCTCGAACTTGTCAATGTGAAAAAACGTGCATAAAACAATTTAAAACTATACAGAATTGATTTGAACTGTTTACATAATTAGTTTTTAAGATACTCTCATTTAAATAAAATGAGGGAGAAAAATGCCATGTAAAATATTTAATTACATTTGTGGTCAAACAGATAACATTTTGCTTTTGGATATTGATTGAACATTGAATGAACATTGAATTGGTTAAAATATAAAATAAATAGATGAGCAGACGGAGAGTTCATCGTCATCGGACGCAATTAGTATTTCCAAAACTTCGTGTACTTGCGTTTACTTGCGTCCGTGTACAAACGCATGGTCAAACACATGGTCAAATTACGCAGCTTGTGACGTCACAACATGCGACACACCCGGAGGTCATAGTGCACAGAACGTGATACGTCAATGAGTCATCGGAAGACGTAACTATCAATCGCAGATCTACAGAACATGTGTGCAAAGACGTGCAATACATTTTTGTGTGTTTTTTTTTTTTGTAAACGCGTATTACGCAGTTTGTACAGACTGATTAGAGGGTTAAAACAACGCAACATGGGCATGTTGGAGGCTTGATCTGAACATGTTACATCTCTGGTTTTGTATGCAAAAAGAATGATTGAGCTAGCCATTTGGTTTCAGTTTCTATAGGCTTTTAAACGACACACGCAATCGGGAGCGCGGCGCTCCGTCGGTCTTAGAGGGTTAATTTGAACATTTAAATTTAAGTTATGTTATAATATTTTATAATGTTGAGAGAGAACTATTTTATTGATAAAATGGTCAGAGAAGTACTGACAACACGTCATTTCTCTATATGAAAAGAGATTTTAAAAAATATAGCTAAAATAATAATTTAAAAAAAGTATAAATGGATCATGATTTAAAAAAATGTAACCTTATACATCAAGTAATCTTAAACTTAAATGTAGCTAATTTATATTCATAAACAATAAATACAAAGCAAATCCCTTTTACAACACCCATCCAGTAATCAAACTGACCACAGGAAAATATTCTATTCAATAAAGTATGACAACAAATTCAATAATAACATGAGAAAGTATCTCTTCTCATCAAGTAAATATTTTGAGAAAGAATAATATGCTCAGATTAAAAAAACAATTCTCGCCACCACATCATGATGACAGAAATATTACAGACAACTTACTGCACATACACTTCTATGATAAGCATGACAATTCATTTCTGTTTTGAGAGGGGCATTAAGTAAAAATATCAGGGGGATGCATCTGTCATGTTATCATAAATTAAAGAGCCTCATTAAAGAATTAAATGAATTTTTATTTTTTACTCAAATCAAATGAATGTGGTGCAACTAACAACAGTTTTGAAAAGGTGACCCAAGTATTGAGAAATGTCTCCTAATGATTGTCCACAACAAAAGTAACATTATTATGTCCAGATACAGGATATTTAATCATTTTAGAGTCTGAGATCTGCATAGATGTAAGCAGACTTAAGCAGAAGCATTCACAATCTGCAGTGTGTAATCTGATTGGAGTGTATGAGTCAGGAGAGTGAAACGTTAGATGTGAGACACCCGGTCACCTGCTGCCGTTGCATAAGCCAGCAATATGTGTGTAATGTAGACTATGAGTGTTATGCGGGCTGTGGCACAGTGGCAGAGAGTGTGTTTGTGTTGTCTGAGCTAAAGGGTGTAGCTCTGTTCCTGTTGCTTGATTTGTAATGCAGATCTTTGAGTGTCAGGATCCAGAAACCACTGCCTCTACATGATTCATTTACTAATTGTACTTGTTGAGCTTTTTCCTCCACTCATCCCATTTTGTGTAAACTTATTTGTCACCTAGACTACACACACACACACACACACACACACACACACACACACACACACACACACACACTTTCTCAGGGTGCATTGCTGACTAGCTCATACTGTCCCCTCATACCAAGCTGCTGATGCCTTAAATACACTGGAATGTGTTTACAATGGTGTGTGTGCTGTTACACTAACCCAGAGAGAACAAGTGTGGGTAAAAATGTTGTAGGGATGCACAATATATTATCATTTTAATAATTATTGTAATTCGGCCTCATTTTTGGAAGCTAATAATTCCTCTGTTCCATAACTTGAAAAGCTTTGACATGTACATTTAAATTCATGCTTTTAGAAAATACTTTTATCCAAAGCGACTTACAAAATGAAGAGAAATGCCGATTAGAAAAATAAGTTTTTTGTTTGTTTGTTAATTTGTTTTTGTGAGCGTGCATTGATTTAAAATTGAAACATAACAAAAGTTATGTCTGTCTATTTTTTCCCCTATTATGATGACACACACATTCATGAGCCAAAACATTATGACCATTCACAGGTGAAGCAAATATCGTTGATCCTCTCCTAACAAGGCCACATATTAAGGTACAATACAATACAAACAATCAGTTCTCGTAATCAATGTGTTGGATACAGGAGAAACGGGCAGGAATAAAGATCTGAGTGACTTTGACATGGGCCAAATTGTTTTGGCAAGGCGCCTGGGTCAGAGTATCTCTGAAACGACAAGGCTTGTGTGTTGCTCCTGGTCCACAGTGAGAATTTACAAACGGTGATCCGAGGAGGAACGAACCACAAACCGGCGACAGGGGGCCCTATCTTGCACCCGGCGCAAATGACTTTGTTCACTGACGCATGTATCATTCCTATTTTGCACCCACGCAAAGCGGGCTTTTCCCTCCACAGACGCACGTCGGTAAACTAGGAAATGAACTTGCGCTCCCTGGGCGGTTCGGCGCAAAAATGAGGCGTGTTTCGACGCAAACATTCACTAGTGCTATTTTGCACTTCCAGAAAACAATTCCGCCACTGACCAAAAAAAAACCTGGTCTAAAGTCACTGGTTGCTAAAGTCACTAAAGAACAACGTTGCGCGTTGTTCATAATGCTATTTTAAGCGCGCATGCATGTATTTTAAGGCCATAATGTAGCGGGTGCACAACGCGCATACACTTTGATTCTCTCATCAACACAGATGCAGCAGTTTTTATTTTTGCAAATCATACATTATAACAGGGGAATATATTACCACACTAGGAAATCATTGTGGTGTCCATGAAGATGTGAAAAAATAGGCACAAATCTAGCTTACGCATTTACCCAAAATTTTCAGCCAAATTGTAGTAATGACGGATCAGACCTGTTTGCCCAATAGTGTCAAGACACATATATTAAGGACATCTGACAAATTAGTTTGTCCGTCAAGAACCAGGAAAAAAAAATCTGAAGACTGCGAAATCACCTTTACCATAATGTAAGTACATTAAAAACCTTACTCTTTAACTTACCAGTTAAGTTGAGCTTTCTCATATTTTTTTTCTATTGATTTGGGTGGGTTTGTCCCATCCCCAATGTCACTTCTCTTTCTTTTACGGCCCTGACGAGAACATCGATCTCCTCAGCTGTGAACCGATTCTGAAGCGCGCCTGGTGCGCGCGCCTTAATAATAACAATCCGCCATGCAAATAACAATCCGCCATGCAACATGCGCACCTGCTCTTAAAGGGTATGTTGGATGACGCTCTGATTGGTTTATTTCACGTTACGCCCACACCACACCTATGAATAATGAAGCTACTTCAGACCAACCTCTTTTAAACTTGCGTCGGGCGCAAGAGTCATTTATCCCGCCGGGAAAATAGCAACAGCGCCGGGATCCACCTACAAAGTTACTTGCGCTTTGCGCTTTGACACATACGTTTCAGATCGTTAAAATAGGGCCCAGGGTGTTGTGTGACCAAGGCTCATCGATGCATGAGGGCAATGAAGGCTATCTGGTCCGCACCAACAGAAGGTGTGGCAAAAGTCACACAAAATGTTAACAGGGTTCCCACGGGTCCTTGAAATCCTTGAAAGTTTGTGAATCTAAAAAAAAAAAAAAAAACAGGTCCTTGAAAGTGCTTGAATTCATTTTGTGCAAGAAGTTTTCTGGAAAAAAAAAATCCATATTATTCCCTCCGGTCTGCTTATGTGTTATTTCGCCAACACTTCGTGGCCTGTGCATACTTGCTTGATTTACGTTAGTTACACGCATTTACACGTGTGTTTCCCGCGTGAGGTAGTTTGTGTTGAACGTTACCATGACGTTTAAACACACACAAAACTACTACGATGGTACCTCAGCGTTTGTTAACGGACACAACAAATGTGTCCCTACATTAAGTCCTTGAGTTTGACGGTATTGAACCTGAAAAGTCCTTGAAAGGTCCTTGAATTTGAAGTTAACCAAGGTATGGGAACCCTGATTCTGTTTTGCTGGGTAACCCTGGGTCCAGCCATTCATGTGGACGCATATTTGACATGTGCCACCTTCCTGAACATTGTTGAAGACCATCTACACCCCTTAAATGGTGTTCCCCGGTGGAAGTGACCTCTTTCAGCAGGATAACGTACACTGCACACAATGATCAGGAATAGTTTGAGAAACATGAAGACTTGCCTCCAAATTCCCCAGATCTCAATCCAATTGACCCTTCGCAGGGAGTTTGATTGACAGGCGATCTGACCAATCATAATCTGCCATTTTTGTCTGACAAAGCAGTCAGGAGATAGTACATTAACGTTGGTGGATTTGAACTTGAAAAACGGTGTACTAACGGCTTTCCGCGGTTAAAACAACATTCCTTCTGATGTTCATTCATGTTTATTTAACGCTATAAATTAAAGGTGCTCTAAGCAATGTCGGGTGACATCACTTCTTGTTGACGTTAAAAGTATTGTCAAACAAAACGGAGGCTAGCTAGACCCTCCCCCCTCTTCATCCGAACTGTCAATTGAGCATCGGTAGGACGTGCTGAACCAACAAGCTCGATCCACTGCGGGTGGTCGTAATGTTTGGCTCATCTGTGTATATGCGGCTTCTTGAACAAGAAAACATGTAGGACAGGACTTGATTTTGTCAATGGGAATTGATTGGATGGTGTTTAGTTTGCTATTGTTGGATCCAATGTTAGTGACAGGTTGTCCCGCCCTCATCATCAGAGAAGAGATGTTGTTGCAAGAGGGAGGGGAAGTTCACGTGAATTAAAGAAAAAAAAAAATGATGCGCATAAATCCCAGGGTTGGGCGATATGGCTAAAAATATGATCACAATACTTTTTACATATTGATCAGTATCAATAAATGTATAATTTGATAATGCTGTCGGCTTGAAGAGTATCCTGAAGAAACCAGAGGGTTCATTGATTACATTTTAGAATACAGTTCATAAACAAAAATAATATACAATAACTTAACTTTTAACAGTGCAAACATTCTTTTTCTGCTTTAAAGCAACACTATGTAACATATTTTACCTTAAAATAATGTTTCCAAAATCTTATCAGTGGTTCATCAAGTCGTAACAGGGTGAAAGGCACGTCTGCCATCGCCTGACGGGGTCTGTATCACTTTTACTGGCACTATGTAACTTCGGGTTTCGGGTAGTAACCCGACCACAAAAAGAACAACAAAATTTGACTGCTTTACGTCAAGCGCTACAATAGTCATTATATCGTTTCTCTTCGTTTCTGATGTCGCAATACATCACCCTTTCATGAAATCATGTAACATACTCTACCTTGTCTGTGGACATCGTTCATTCTAAAGCCGGTGCTGGGTAAACAGCGAGTGTGCGTGCGACGGTAGGCTAAATTATTTACGACAGCGGCAATGGACAATTTCGTTTCCAACCAGTAGGGCGACCGAAGAGGAAAAGTTCAATGGTGTTGCTTTAAACAATAGAATTTAGGTGGCCTTGTTACTTCTTAAAATTCACTGTTAGATAAAATAATGTTAAAAAATATAAATAATGCACTGGTTTTACATCTATGAAATTTAGAGGTAGAAATTTGAGTAAAAATGGCAAAATATATTAACATTATAAACCAGTCACTATGCTACACAGATTAACATTGGACCATATTTTTATACTGTCTGTGTTTGTACCTTCAGGTCATGGAAGATGTTTTTTGCGTTTCACGCCTTGGTTGAATCCGACAACCAAATGCTTAGCATCACAACTGTTTTTAACATAGTAACGTTAATATTAAAGTAACACCAAGTAGCTTTTCCTCTTCGGTCGCCCTACTGGTTGGAAACGAAATTGTCCATTGCCGCTGTCGTAAATAATCTAGCCTACCGTCGCACGCACGCTCACTGTTTACCCAGCACCGGCTTTAGAATGAACGATGTCCACAGACAAGGTAGAGTATGTTACATGATTTCATGAAAGGATGATGTATTGCGACATCAGAAACGAAGAAAAACGAAATAATGACTATTGTAGCGCTTGACGTAAAGCAGTCGAGTTGTGTAGTTCTTTTTTGTGCACGGGTTCCTACCCGAAACCCGAAGTTACATAGTGCCAGTAAAAGCGACACAGACCAAGACAGGCGATGGCAGACGAGTCATTTAACTTATTTTAAGTCGATGTACCATCACACGGGTCTTGGAAATATATTATGAAGGTTGAAAAACTACATAGTGTTACTTTAAGAAATGTATTGTTCCCTGAGCACCAAATCAGTTTATTAGAAGGATTACTGGTGGATCATGTGACACTGAAGACTTTAATGATGTAATGTTACTCAATATTACTCTTTTTTTTTTCTTTTTTTTTACTGTATTATTTTATTAAATAAATGCAACCTTAGTGAGCATAAGAAACTTTTCAAAAACATAAATTATAATGTGTGCAAACATTTGACAGGTATCGTAATTCCACATTTTCACTGGGTCGCAGTGTGTTGACTGGGCTAATATGATCGTACAATAACACTAGCATGTCTGAATGGTCTTTGTGTGGTGGAATTGGCAGAATAAGCATTGTTTTCCTCTGTTGTTTGCTGATTTCATGTGGTTTTTTTTTGTATCAGTTGTTATGCCTCACAGCAGTAATTATCATCTTTGATCGTAACAGTGGGTGTTTCATGTTTTTGTTGTAGTTAAAGTGGTAATGATATCCTGAGGTTATTCCCATCGTGTGTGTGTGTGTGTGTGTGTGTGTGTGTGTGTGTGTGTGTGTGTGTGTGTGTGTGTGTGTGTGTGGTGTGTGTGTGTGTGTGTGTGTGTGTGTGTGTGTGTGTGTGTGTGTGTGTGTGTGTGTGTGTGTGTGTGTGTGTGTGTGTGTGGTGTGTGTGTGTGTGTGTGTGTGTGTGTGTGTGTGTGTGTGTGTGTTGTGAACACTGCTCGTTGGCTGCTGGCCAGACTCTCATCCTGATGCTGAAGACACCTTGTTATAAAGTAGACCAGTTTGAAACACGTGATGACGAGTGCAGATAAATAATGTGTGAATGCACAATGGTTTCCATTTAATGTGGTGGGGATCATGATACAAATAGTCTAGACAGCGCTTTTAATTTATCACAATTAATATAAACTTTTGAATTCCACTCACACTGGCAGATCAGATCAAATAATCATGATCAGGGGATTATATAATAAGCATGAACAACATAGTGCAGAGTTATTTTAGTTTTTGTGTGTGTTTGTCTATTTACAGTTATATATTTAATATTTCTAGATGGCTTTATTTTTTAATTTAAATTTTAGTTATTCATACTTATTTTTAGTTCTATTTTCAAAGTTCTATTTTTAGAAGCTGTAATTTTCTGTAAGGTTTTTAATCTTTTTATTTTTAATTACAGTTTTATTTAAATAAAAAACATGTTTAATAATTTGTTTTAATTCATGAAAACAGTTTTGCCAAACTGAACATTTTACAAGGTATAAATGTGAAACTGTTTACATTGTTATGCCCTTTTGTGTGACAAATGTATCCAGTTTTAACTGGTTTCCAAACCCCAACATTGGGTTATAGTCCCACTCGCATATTGTAGAATACAGTTCAAAATATGTGGTCAAAATGGACGATTAAGCTAATTATGCAAATTGCTCAACATATGCAAATTCCATCCAGCAGTTTCTGTATGCTGGGGACCCATACTTCACATTTCTGCAATAAAATGTTTGTGTACTAAACATTTCCGGGTTCACAATGGGGCTCTATGGGCTGGCTACTATTACATTGACCCAGCTCTTGCTGAGTAGGTGTGTGAGGTTTCATCATTTGTATTGACAGTAAAATTACCCAGCAGCTAAGTTACAGAAAAACTACCAAGCACCTGGGTAAAAATATTATATATAACTTAATAAAATTACCCAATAGGCTAACCCCAGCCTTTAGGGAAACCAAAAAACTTAGATAATATTAGACTATGCCGGTTAGATGCCGTTATACTTACATTCTGAGAGATGGATTACCCTGATGAAGAATAGAGTATGCTATTTCTCAGCCTGTATAAGTGGTTCATGAATATGATTTGAATGATTTTGTGAATTCTGGACGTTGTTTCACTTGTCTTCCAGTGTTGAGGAGTTTGGCTGCTGGTTGTCATGGCCTCGTCCTCGGTGAAGGTGGCGGTGCGCGTGCGGCCTTTCAACAGCCGAGAGACGAACCGAGGAGCCAAGTGTGTGATCCAGATGCAGGACAAGAGTACCTGTGAGTGCAAACACACACACACACACACACACACACACACACACACACACACACACACCACACACACACACACACACACACACAGCTTTTGTACACTGTCGCCTTTTTCACCTTTGTTGCTATTGGCTTTTGGCTTGCTTAGTTGGGGACATTAAATTTAACATTTTTAATTTAATATTCAACAATAATATTGATCTGCCTGCATTGACACCATTATATGAGAACTGAACTGAGCTGGACAATGACATCACGGTTTTCTCCCGAGCGCCTACATGTGTATATATAAATGAACTAAATTAATAACTTTTTTAAAAACAAATTTAAACATCACTGAACTTACTTAAGCTGGACTGTGATGCTGTTTTCTTCTGGAAACAAATTTTGTTGCACTTTCCTGTTATCTCTGTAAAGCTGCTTTGAAACAATCTGTATTGTAAAAAGCGCTATTTAAATAAATGTGACTTGACTTGTTTCGATACAGTAAGAGCTTGAACACTGCCTTGTCTTTGTCTTCAAATGTTTGGAATTTATGCGTTCACATGAAAAGAATGTTGTTGTTGTTGTTGTTTTTCATCACTGTAGTTCATGGAGGTGGTGGAGTCAAAGTTATGCTTTTTTTGGTAATTCATAGGTAAACATGGGTAAACCTGTTCGTTTTCAAACATTTTAAGTTTAAAACAGTTGAAACATTTCAAAGTTTATTAAAGTGTATTAAAATGTGCTCCTTGGGGAGGAAAAGAGTCAAGCCCTGTGGTAATAATAATTCTAAGAATTAGAAATTCTTAAATTTTTGGCAGCAAATTCAGTTTTTAGCAGGCCAGTAAATATTTACATCATAAATACAGTTTGAAGCAGAAATATTGTACCTAGTGTTCTTATACATTTATAAAATACTATTAAATTATTAAATGTTGGCAGGAGGAGCGAGAGCAGGCTCTTGGTATCTGTGGGAAGAAAATTGGCATCTATAGGCTTTTACCAATCAGTTTTCTAATACTAATATCAGCAATGTTGATATTATACAAAAAAATATGTAGTGATTCAGTAGCGAAGCTATTTCTTAGCAACGGTGGGGGTGTCAAGTATATTTATATAGCGCTTTTCACAATATAGATTGTATCAAAGCAGCTTCACAGTATCAATCAAAATAACTTAACAATGTTTGTTTCCTAGTGGAAAAAAACATCCACGTTAGGTAGGGCTGATCAATGGTATTAATGATTGGTTAATTCATTTGAATATCCCCAACTGAGCAAGCCAAAGGCAACAGTGGCAAGGAACCGAAAAACTCCAAGTGACCTACTGGTGTCCTAAAACTCCATCAGGTGACCTACTGGTGTCTAAAACTCCATCAGGTGACCTACTGGTGTCCTAAAACTCCATCAGGTGACCTACTGGTGTCCTAAAACTCCATCAGGTGTCCTACTGGTGTCCTAAAACTCCATCAGGTGACATACTGGTGTCCTAAAACTCCATCAGGTGACCTACTGGTGTCCTAAAACTCCATCAGGTGACCTACTGGTGTCCTAAAACTCCATCAGGTGACCTACTGGTGTCCTAAAACTCCATCAGGTGACCTACTGGTGTCCTAAAACTCCATCAGGTGACCTACTGGTGTCCTAAAACTCCATCAGGTGACCTACTGGTGTCCTAAAACTCCATCAGGTGACCTACTGGTGTCCTAAAACTCCATCAGGTGACCTACTGGTGTCCTAAAACTCCATCAGGTGACCTACTGGTGTCCTAAAACTCCATCAGGTGACCTACTGGTGTCCTAAAACTCCATCAGGTGACCTACTGGTGTCCTAAAACTCCATCAGGTGACCTACTGGTGTCCTAAAACTCCATCAGGTGACCTACTGGTGTCCTAAAAACTCCATCAGGTGACCTACTGGTGTCCTAAAACTCCATCAGGTGACCTACTGGTGTCCTAAAACTCCATCAGTGACCTACTGGTGTCCTAAAACTCCATCAGGTGACCTACTGGTGTCCTAAAACTCCATCAGGTGACCTACTGGTGTCCTAAAACTCCATCAGGTGACCTACTGGTGTCCTAAAACTCCATCAGGTGACCTACTGGTGTCCTAAAACTCCATCAGGTGACCTACTGGTGTCTAAAACTCCATCAGGTGACCTACTGGTGTCCTAAAACTCCATCAGGTGACCTACTGGTGTCCTAAAACTCCATCAGGTGACCTACTGGTGTCTAAAACTCCATCAGGTGACCTACTGGTGTCCTAAAACTCCATCAGGTGACCTACTGGTGTCCTAAAACTCCATCAGGTGACCTACTGGTGTCCTAAAACTCCATCAGGTGACCTACTGTGTTCCTAAAACTCATCGTCTACTGTTCCTAAATCATAGGTGACCTACTGGTGTCCTAAAACTCCATCAGGTGACCTACTGGTGTCCTAAAACTCCATCAGGTGACCTACTGGTGTCCTAAAACTCCATCAGGTGACCTACTGGTGTCCTAAAACTCCATCAGTGACCTACTGGTGTCCTAAAACTCCATCAGTGTGCCCTACTGGTGTCCTAAAACTCCATCAGGTGACCTACTGGTGTCCTAAAACTCCATCAGGTGACTTACTGGTGTCCTAAAACTCCATCAGTGACCTACTGGTGTCCCTAAAACTCCATCAAGTGACCTACTGGTGTCCTAAAACTCCATCAGGTGACCTACTGGTGTCCTAAAACTCCATCAGGTGACCTACTGGTGTCCTAAAACTCCATCAGGTGACCTACTGGTGTCCTAAAACTCCATCAGGTGACCTAATGGAGAAAAAAACATTGGAGAACCCAGGCTCAGTCGGGGACCAGTTCTCCTCTGCGTTTATGAACTAGAGGTCGGATTTACAGTAACTGTAAGATTACAAATGTATATGAATGCCTGGCTGAAGAGATGCGTCTTTAGTCTAGTTTTAAACTGGGAGAGCGAGTCTGAGCAACGAACAATATCAGGAAGGCTATTCCAGAGCTTTGGAGCTAAATGTGAAAATGCTCTCCTAAATGTGAAAATGGTGTGTGGGGGGTGGGGGGGTTAACATTGCTTTTTTATATATATAAAAAAAAATCTACAAGAACTTGCGTTAATTGTCAAATTAATTGGCAGCTGCATCTTTTAAAAAATTAATTGTCAAATGAATTGCCAGCTGCATCTTTTATAAAATATGAGGGAGATAAAATTCCGAAATGACAAGACGTTGACAAGACGTCAATGTCAATGAACATGACAAGAACATTCGGTTCTACTGTGAGTTGTTCTGTAGCAACACTATCAACGCATTGGGTTAGGGTTGGGGTGGGGTGGGTTGGTTGGGTTGGGTTCATGAATCTGCAGAAGTCAGGTGGTACAAGCATGAGCTCTCAGAAAATACTCAGCTTACAAGTACGAGCTCTACAAGGACGTGGACACTTTTTACAAGTTGAAATCTCGTAATTACGGTAATTACAGCATGGCGTGAACGCACCTAAAATATAATGCACTCGTACAACAATCTACAACTTATTACAATATAAACACCATAAAGTGAGCATTGTCATAATTCATCAACAGCTTATCATAAACAGTCGTTTGGCATAAATGCGAGGTATCCATTGATTGCAAACTGCTCTGAATCTACGAGCCTGCAGAATGTGAAACAGCGCATGCATCTACTTTGAAATGTGCAGTACTTATATTATATTTGATGAAATCATAACATTTTAGTTAATGATCACATTAGCTGAATAGCAATCCCTGTTTATCCATCCCCAAATTTAAGACATTTAAAAAGATCATTAAGACTTTGTTATACCATTTTAGATATTAAATTTTTTTGGTGTTTTTTTTTTTTTGTCGTAAATACTTGTTTACTAAATATTTTATTTATTAAACATGATAAAAATAATATTTGATCATGTAATAAAATATTTTATTACATTTTACATGATCAAATATTAATTTCATCATGGTTTCGTCTCTCAAAGAGCTTAGTATTTTCAGCAGTTTTTAATTTTTTTTATGTTAAAGCAGATTTTAAGTTGGTGCTCCTAAATTTTAGTTGGTGCTCCTAAATTTTTTAAGTTGGCAGAACCAGTGCTACCAGTAAAAGTTAATTTCAAGCCCTGCTGAAAAACCTTGCTCCACACTTTTCCTAGTAACTCTCCATGAACTTTTCCATGGTAATATCCAAAAATACTTCTGTCTCCACCCACATGTTGAAAGAGGGGGAATTTGGAAAACCCCTAATACCTCGTCCACCGCTGTGAAATGGGCGTTCAAACCGCGCTCCAACCACCAGTCCAAACCTTATCCTGCCGTTCCAACTCTCTCCACTCTCCATTCTTCCCTCCTCTCTCTCTCATCTCTCTCTCTCTCTCTCTCTCTCTCTCTCTCTCTCTCTCTCTCTCTCTCTCTCTCTCTCTCTCTCCTCTCTCTCCTCTCCTCTCTCTCTCTCCCTCTCCTCTCTCTCCTCTCCTCTCTCCCTCTCCCTCTCCCTCTCCTCTCCCTCTCCCTCTCCCTCTCCCTCTCCTCTCCCTCTCCCCTCTCCCTCTCTCTCTCTCTCTCTCTCTCTCTCTCTCTCTCTCTCTCTGTTTCTCGCACTCTCTATCTCTAAAGAATCTGCCGGGCTGGCAGTCTGTTTGGCTTGACCCCCCTCCAACACAAACACTGAGCTGTGTGAGCTCAAGGCAGCAGTGCTCCATTGTTACCCAGCAGTGTTTTATTATGCTGGGGCCTTCTCCACCCTCTGGCTTCCTTTTAATGACCCTACTCACTGGAGTTTCACTTTTACACTAAAATGATCTACATCACACTGAATTTTAGAGAGGGCAAAACTTATCTAGATCTGGTTTGTTTTCTGCATCATGTGCTAAACTAACAATATAAGCAAAATAGCAGCTAACAAGAATGTATGTTGTGTTACATACATAAGTCTCTCTTTGGATTTATAGGCAAATGCTTAAGAGTCAATGATTAGATCATTATTGCAGTGATTATTATGTTTCTAGCTTGTTATATGACCCTACTCACTGGAGTTTCACTTTTACCTTCATATCAAATTAACTTCATCAAACTGAATTTTAGAGAAGTGAAAACTGATCTTGATCTGGTTTGTTTTCTGCATCATGCCATTACTAAATTAACAATATAATAATATCAGCAAAATAACAGCTAACCAGAATGTATGTTATGTTACATAAGTCTCTGTTTGGATTTAAATAAGCAAATGCTTAAGAGTCAATGATTAGATCATTATTGCAGTGATTATTATGTTTCTAGCATGTTATATGACCCTACTCACTGGAGTTTCACTTTCACTACTGTATAGCTCAGGATTCGTGTGTGGGTGATGGAAGAAGACTCGGGTTCGGCAAATAGTGGAGCTCGTGCACTTTATTAATGATGCTCTTTTCATTGTGCTTTCTTGCGCTCTCACAATTAACTCAAAATCATGTACTCAATTCACATGTAGAACAAAACTCTTTCCACTGTTCACAGCTTCTCAATCTGCAGACACAAACGGCAGCATGCACGAGCTTCCAGTCTCTCTCTCAAACTGTTACCAGCACAGCCCGCTTATATGCGGTCTCCTCACGCCGCATTAGCTTTTCCTCTTCGGTCGCCCTACTGGTTGTAAATTAAATTGTCCATTGCCGCTGTCGTAAATAATTTAGCCTACCGTCGCACGCACGCTCACTGTTTATCCAGCACCGGCTTTAGAATGAACGATGTCCACAGACAAGGTAGAGTATGTTACATGATTTCATGAAAGGATGATGTATTGCGACATCAGAAACAAAGAAAAACGAAATAATGACTATTGTAGCGCTTGACGTAAAGCAGTCGAATTTTGTAGTTCTTTTTGTGCACGGGTTCCTACCCGAACCCCGAAGTTACATAGTGCCAGTAAAAGCGATACAGACCCCGTCAGGCGATGGCATTTAACTTATTTTAAGTCGATGTACCATCACAAGGGTCTTGGAAATATATTATGAAGGTTGAAAAACTACTTGGTGTTACTTTAAGAACTACAGAATCGACTATGATGTTAATTTTTAACCGCAGCTGCACGTCGCAATGGCACACTTGTGTGCTAGAAACCGTTCTTCTTGCTGCCAATTCCACACACATAAAAACCTTGAATAAGTTTCTAAACTTCAATAAAGTTTGGAAGGGGCAAAGCAAAGTACATGTACTAAGGAGTCGGACCATTTTTACTGTGACTGACTGTGATAAAGTTTGTGTGTATTCGCTGCCCGGTGCCTCCAAAAAATAAGTCTCCTTTTGGTTTTAAATTGGCAAATGCTTAAGAGTCAATGACTGGATCATTATTGCAGTGATTATTATGTTTCTAGCATATTTGGCAACAGTTCTTCTAATCCTAACCGATGGAGTGTGTAGCTTTTCATCTCTTAAAGTAACACTAAGTAGTTTTTCAACCTTCATAATATATTTCCAAGACCCTTGTGATGGTACATCGACTTAAAATAAGTTAAATGACTCGTCTGCCATGTAACTGCGGGTTTCGGGTAGGAACCCGACCACAAAAAGAACTACAAAATTCGACTGCTTTACGTCAAGCGCTACAATAGTCTTTATTTCGTTTTTCTTCGTTTCTGATGTCGCAATACATCATCCTTTCATGAAATCATGTAACATACTCTACCTTGTCTGTGGACATCGTTCATTCTAAAGCCGGTGCTGGATAAACAGCGAGCGTGTGTGCGACGGTAGGCTAAATTATTTACGACAGCGGCAATGGACAATTTCGTTTCCAACCAGTAGGGCGACCGAAGAGGAAAAGTTACTAGGTGTTACTTTAATCAATGTTAATGAATGGTATCTTATTGTAGTGTTACCAAACTATACAGGAGATAAAACGTGCTTTATTTGATCATATTTAATTTGAAAAGGGCTTTTTAAACCTGCTAAGAGTTATCCAGGCAAGAATAAGCCTAAGAATAAGAATAATGACATAAATAGAGATGCACCGATACTGATACCAGTAAGTTATTCTGGTCTCGGTCCGTTACTGTGCTCATGTACTCGTGAAACTACCCCGATACAACATTATTTGTACATTTTTTATGTGTACAAATTCTGACCGAACATAACTTCGTATCTCATGCCATTTTTGCTTCTTATGTTAATGCATCTTGTTTGAAGAATCTTTATTCGTTTGGACTGGAAAACAAAATAAAAATACTGAGGAAGAACATAATTTGTTTCCAATGTGATAAGAAAGTAGAGTAAAGGTTATTTCCATATAGTAGTAGTTGGGAGCATAAGTATTCAACCATTAAGATTCCCTACATTTTCTTTAATGAGCCTTAAAATGGTCTTTGAAAGTCTTAAATTTACCTTCATAAACCTGCAGAAACGCTGTATTTGCTGTAGTCTTCTCTTCATCACTATAGAAGTGTGCCCATTAAATTGATGCCACTTGATTTGACGTTTTATCTGTGACATTCTTGCATTTAAGTGTATATACTTTTGAGGTTTGTTTGAGATGTTTTGTATGCAGATACAGTATGTAGAGAGGGGGTTTTCACTGAGTTTTCATTGTGTTCAGGGCCTAGTAGGGGATATGGTGTCAAAGGTCATGCTAAAGCGACTGAAAGAAATGTGTGTGGAGGGGAAGCAATGTGTCCATGCAGTGTTTGCAGAGCTGGGATCTTTCTAAGCTCATGATGGATGCACAGGACTGTGTGTTGGCATGACTTGGTAATAGTAGTCCTAAGAAAAGCCCCCATTGCTTCTTGATACTCCCATTCAATTCAACTTTTAAGAAGCAAGGACTGCTTACTAATAAATGTAAATATTACACTGTTCTTGGATGTTGATTGGTTAGTACAGCATTCCAGACATGCTAAATGATATGATATAATATATTAACCGCTATGACACCTGTATTCCCTGGTAGCATGCAGAGTTAAGGGTCTGAAAAACTTCTCATTTTATAGTCTGTGGGTTATCTGAACAATTATTCAACTAGTATGTGTTCAGGAATCTCTGCATATTTAATAAGGATGCACTGATGTACCGGTATCTGCCAATAATCGACCGAGTAAAGCAATTATTTTCACTATCGGCGGATTGTTTAAAATTAGCCGATGATCAGGGCCGATTATATCCTGTCAATCAAAAGGGGTTGGGTTAACATATCAGAAATACTTTGTGTGAAGAAAATGGTTCTTGTGTTGAAGTTAATATTACAGCAATGCATTAAGAGTTTAAAAAATATGGATGTTAAAGCAAGCTCTATTTGCCCCTATGAATCGCCTGTAGTTCAAGCCAGGGTTGCCAGGTCCTCGTTATTATCTACACCAAACATTATTTGTAGTGTGTCTCCCATCCAATTATTTCAAAGCGAAACAAAGTCTCAGCTTTTTAAATTCTGGACATGTCATGTTATAATTATTAGACTGGAATTTGTCTAAATTATAATTTTCTTTTTACCTAAAATGTATATATATATTTTTTGCCAGTATTATGTGTGAAATTAGTCATGCTGAATTATGTGTATGTTTTACAGGTATTACCAATCCCAAACAACCCAAGGATTCACCCAAGAACTTCACGTTTGATTATTCATACTGGTCACACAGCTCAGTAAGTTGGAAAGTTTTTTTTAATTTATTTATTTTATGAATCTGTCAATAATAATAATCAATATATTTGTATAGTGATTTCAAAGCATCTTTACACAAAGGTACTCTGTAACAGAAAGTGATATGTTAATGTCTTAAAGGGGTCAAATTAGGCTTTTTTTACATATTCAAATTTCTTTAGTGTGTAATGTTGTTGTTTTGTGCTTGGAGAAGGTCTGCAAAGTTACAAAGCACAAAATCCTCTAGTCTAAAAGGAGTTATTCTCTATATCACTATCACTGTTTCTGAACTCCCTGAAACGCCTCCATTGTAGTCTTGAGCTTTCTTCCAGGAACGAACACATCACAATATTCCTTATTTAAATAATTCTCGCATATGCAATGCAAAATAATGCAATTATTTTTTTTATTTTAAATATTTTTCAATTCTTTAAAATAATTGCATATGCAAAATAAAGGGGTGGTTGAGAGTTAGTTAGAAACTCGCAGTTATGGTAATGGTTATGGTATGGTAATTTCACAAACACGTTGAAGTGTTTGAGCAATCACAACTGGTCCAGCTGACCAATCAGAGCACATTCTGCTTTTCAGAAGAAGGGGCTTTAATAGAGATTGAAACTAAATTGTGAAAAACAGACTGGGAAGAGAAGAGCTGCACAATGTAAAATATGTGAAAAATAATGTTTTGTTCTTTTTTTTTTTTTTTTTTTTTACATTTAAGAACCTATTCTAGTAGACCCCAAAAAGAAAATCAAGACTTTGAATAAGGGCATAATAGATTCCCTTTAAAGTTCAAAGATTTGATTGAAAGCCATGCCACATATTGCATGCAATCGCAAACCGTACACAATAAAGTGTCCATCAATTCAAGACGCAATTTTATGATTTGTTAGTATGAACCAATACTGTATTACTGCATATTTAAAAGTATGTACTTGCATGTGGATGTATGTGAAGTGGGTCTTTATTAAACACTCTCATCTTCTTTGTACATTCATCTGATCACAGAAAACTCCTGACTTTGTCCCGTTTTGCTGTGTTGCAGGAAGAAGACCCGTCCTTTGCGTCTCAGAGGAAGGTGTATCAGGACATTGGCGAGGAGATGCTGCTTCATGCTTTCGAGGGCTATAACGTGTGCATCTTTGCTTATGGACAGACTGGAGGAGGGAAGTCGTACACTATGATGGGGAAACAAGATCCCGGGCAGCAAGGCATCATACCACAGGTCTTTGTATGAAGATAACTTGTTGTAGGAAGCTTTCATTCATGCTATTTTACTATCTTCAAGTGAAATGCACAAAGCAATGGAATCACAGCCAGTCAGTGTATATTTGATGTTTAATGTATATGCATTATGTATTGCAAAACGAACCAAATGACTGAAAAACATTTTAGTCTATAGATAAGTAAAGCCATATTCTCAAAATCTACTAGTAGGCGTGTTGTCGGAATGACTATTCAAGACAATCAGTGTTAAAAGTGCTGTATTAAAAGTGCAATATTTTTTTTTGTGTGCTTAGTAATTTTATTTGCATATAACTGAATGAACGGCTCTTGCGAAATGTCTTAGCATGAGGAATCAAATATTCTTTGATCTTTTCACACACTGTACTATTCTTTGTACTGGAAAATAATGTAAGTTTCAGAACCTCACTAATTAGCCAAAACGACATGTGACAGTGAGCATCTTAAAGGAGATGTTGCACCAAAACCAAACGTTTCTGTCAGAAGGTCAGTATGAGATTAGAAAATTATTATTTTGCAAATATGTGGTTGTGGAAAAAAAAGAAAAAAAAATTACTTGCTAAATAAATCGACATCAAGAAACATACTAAAATAATAAAAAATGCATGTCAAGACCACTTTAAAAATGAGAAATACCACCACTACTCGCCAAGTAAATAGTTATGTGGAAATTAAATATTGATTTGATATATATATATATATATATATATATCCTACTCAGTTGCTTACTCATGACACATAATATATTGGACCTTTTGTTAGCCTACTTTTGCCCGTCGAGACATGCCTTCACAAGCACCTGTAAAAGCTGTATCTGTGATGTTTGAGTTGAGGGAGGCGTGGCTTTATTTGTGTAATTCTGCTCACTAGTGTGACAGAAACTACATACATCACCTTTTAAGGCTTGTGTGCAAATGTGATTGATTTATATGATCATCACATAAAGTGTGAGTTCACCCAAAAAGGAAAATTGCTCACCCTAATGTCATTCCAAACCCGTTAAACTTCTGTTCATTTTAGGAACACAAATGAAGATATTTTTAATGAAATCTCCTTCCATTTAAAGTCAATTCATCCACAAATCTAATGCTTCATAAACCTATTTCAAAAGAAATTCATATAAATCGAGATGTTAAATACAAGTCACATTTAAGTTAGGCTTTTATGTAAGGGATAATGTACATCCAGCCGGTGGTTCTCTCAGAATAACCCCTGACAGGATGAGGAGGATCTTGATCAGCCTCTGAGAGAACCACCGGCTGGATGTACATGATCCCGCTTATTACACGGATACTTGCCACATAAGTAAATAATTAGACACGAAATATTGATCTGAGTTGAAATATTTTATTAGGTCTTTTAACGCAAAGCTCCCGTGGAGAGAGCAATTGCAGAGCGGCAAGTTCAAACTAAACAGACATTTTAGAGATGTGGTTATCAGTCATTCATATCACTTATTACACTGCATATAAATAATTATGGGAATAAGATATATTGATTTCAGATTAAACTGTATTAAAATCGTACCTGTTTGTATCTGAAAATCCAACAGTGTAACATTACACAACAATAGTCTCAAAATGGCAGCAGCTGCGTTTGTATGAAACAAGAGAGCGAGTCCACGATAATGGATGGCATAATTAAATAAATGTACACAACATATTGATTAGACTGAGTTTTAATATTTTATTAGCTCATAAACGCTAAACATCCACGAAGGAAACCCGTTACTAGCAAGCGTATAGCGCTGCTGACGTGAGTGACCCGGATGAGCCTGTGTATCTGTTTTGAGCGGTTGTTATCTGGGAATAACTTACCCCTGGATGTCGCTATTGACCAATCAGAATCAAGTATTCCACAGAGCCGTGTAATAATCACATATAAACATTGAAGTGAACGTACATAGAGCACTTAAATTTGGTAAACAGAAGCTCAAGCATGCTTGCAATTTGTAATGAACAAAAACAGTTGGGTCCATTTATCATTTATAGTATTGAGTGGTTTTCACAGCTAAAAGAATTGTTATTACTCAAAGTAATTAATAATTTATTCTGTACTTGTGTTGAATTGAGCACTTTTAGTGATCACATCTCTCTCATTGTGCATTTTTCCCCATAGATGTGTGAGGATTTGTTCAGACAAACAGCAGATAACACTGACCCTGACCTGTCCTTCTCTGTAGAGGTATGTTTGTGTGTGCTGCAGTGTTAAAGTGCCCCATTATGCTTTTTCGAATAATACATTTCATGCAGTGTGTAAAATAGCTGCATGTGAATGTAAACAGTCTGCAAAGTTTTAAAGATGAACGTGCACGATAAATAAAAGAGTCTTGATTCTGAACTGAAACGAGTCGTAAGTAATTCCAGTCTTAGTTGCTGCATGAACCTACGTAGGTTTAAAACAAATTAGCATAATGCCAACCTATGGTCTTCATTGGCTGCAAGTGAACAGTGTCTACTTTGACCTTCAAACACTGTAGTTGTAGCTGCGACTGGAAGAGTTTGGTTTGTGTGTCAACATGTTGAGAAGACGCTGTTTTCTGCTGCCAAAGCAAATCCACTTTGATGCACTTTCAAAAGATGTGACTGGAATTGATTCTGTAAAACCGACGCCATCATTACTGTTCGTTTCACTGTGTATTAAGAATGAAGAAGATCTAGAGTAATCTATATGGTAATGGGTCACAACAGACACAAATCTTTACGAGAACCAGCTCTGCTATGATTGGTCAGATGGCCCAATCTGACCAATCAGAGCAGAGCAGGTTTTCTGAAAATTTCATGAGAATGAATCCTTCATTGAACAGTTTCAGACACTTTGAGAAAAGATGTGATGCTGCAATGCATATTATGAGAAAAAGAAATTGTTTTTTGACATTGGTTTCTTGTAAACATATTGTAGGAGACTTCTGAAACAAAATGAGGAACCTATAAAATAGCATAATAGGGGCACTTTAAAACAGATAATTGTTTTGGACATCCATTGATGCATAGACTCATAAAGCACATGCCTTCAGATTAAACTGTGAATAAACAGTTTCTTGATATAAAACGAGCCGACTCTTTATATATTATGTAGTCAATAACAGATTTGATCTAACTATGTATAATATGTTTTTAGGTTTCATATATGGAGATTTACTGTGAGCGGGTTCGGGACTTGTTGAACCCAAAAAGCAGAGGGTCCTTGAGGGTCAGAGAGCATCCTATAATGGGCCCTTACGTAGAAGACCTATCCAAAATGGCGGTTACAAACTACAGTGATATTGCAGATCTCATGGACACTGGCAACAAAGCCAGGTATTATTACACTGTATACACAAACATGATTATGATTCAGTTTGAATTAATCTGTCAATGATTACTTTTATCAATCAGATAAAAGACTAAAAATCATTTTTCTTTTACTCAAAGGACGGTTGCTGCTACCAATATGAACGAGACCAGCAGTCGCTCGCATGCGGTCTTCACCATCCTCTTCACACAGCGTCGACACGACCACATGACCAGCCTGGACACTGAGAAGGTGTGTGTAAGAGATTAGGAAATTTTCATTTTCTTTTTGTTCTTGTTTTCTCACTCTGGTTTGTTTGTGTAACGCTCAGGTGAGCAAGATCAGCCTGGTTGATCTGGCAGGAAGTGAGAGAGCAGACTCGTCTGGAGCCAAAGGCTTGAGGTTGAAGGTGTGTTGTTCATATTAGTTCTGATTTAAAGGAAAACAACATGCTGTTATCATTTACCCACCCTCATCATTGTTATAAAACCATTTGACTTTTATTTATTCTCTGTGGATCTCAGGAGATATTCTGAAGGATGTTCATGCAGCTCTTTTTCATACAGTGGAAGCACAAATGTCAAAATTAAAATACTTCATATACAAGTCATATGAACTTCTTTTATGATTTGTTTATGAAGTAGATAGACAGACAGGCACACACACACACACACACACACACACACACACACACACACACACACACAACCGGTCAAAATAAAACAGTAAAAATAAGAAATATTATTACAATTAGGGCTAGGGCAGTATGGATTTTTTTCTAACCACGGTTGAAAAGCAAGAAATTCCCGCAGTATAGCTGTAAACCACTTTAAATAAAGGAAATTATTTAAATAATATGAAATGAAAGATAAACACCTTTTCCAACGTGTCTTAATTACAAAAATTATATTCCATATTTATGTTTACATAGATTAAATAAAAAAATAACATTAAACTATGTTGATTATATGAAAAATGAACAGCACGAGTAAGATATGATCATAAGATGGGTCAGACATGATTTTGACCACTTTATTAAGTTTTGTTTTGTAGAAAGCCTTTCTTTAAATTAAATTTCATTTTGTATAAATTGTATCTTAATTTTAATCAACCAATTGCCCATAGAAACCATTAGTTTCATCAATCAATTGCCTGGAATTAATAAATAAGAAGCAAATATAGCAGACATATATTTTTATTTAAAAGGCCTTTTAACACTTATAATTTTAATTTTATCTTTGTGGTGTTTTATTGCTATTTATTGATTTTGTGATATTTTTGGAACTGTTTGAACTTTGAGATTTTGTTGAAATGTAAAGTGCACTATAAATAAAATTTATTATTATTATAATCAGGACGTGGAGGCGCTGGTGCGATCTCTTGTATTGCTCGTGAACTGGAGCTCATCTCATAAATTAACCGAGACATGAGAAATAAATAGAAAGCTTGAAATGTCTACTTTTAAACAAAATTCTAAACGAAATAAAACTGTACAGTAGCCTAGTCAGGTCAGGTTTGCTGATGTACATTTTATTTAGGCTATTTTTTTTTTTTTGTCCCTGTGACCTGATTGGAATTCTGGGAATACAACATAGCCAATAGGCTACACTAGGTACTTTAGCCTTTAAATATCTTTGCTGCATTGGATTAGTCTCCTTTCTAGAACAGCCAAGAGTTTTCTATCCGCACGGCAGCAGCGCCTCGCATCGCCCATAGACCTTAAAGCAATCAGCGGATGGCGGGTGGGTGCGGTTTTGAAAATTGGTCAAAAAACATTTGTGCGGATTGATGGTGGGTGGATGATGAGTTTTGTGATGCGGTTGTGGATGAAATAATGGCCCATCCGCACATCTCTAATACGAATGGAATGTTATTATGTGTCATGGTACATTGCGTTCCCTAACTCGCAAAATCTTTTCGCAACATATTTTATAAGTTTTGTTTAGAAAACGTTGAATCTTTGTAAGACACAATATCATTAGACATAACCCATGTCATCAGAATGAATTAATCCATGCCATTAGATACAACGTACAGGCCAATATTTTTTCTGCGGTGATGACGGTGACTAGTTCAGACCTGCGGTAGGAGCCACGTGACCGTGGTAATGGCTGGGTAACCGCCCCAGCCCTAATTACAATAAGAACAATTATTAATAATTGAGCACCAATAATAATTGAGCATCAAATCAGCATATTAGAATGATTTCTGAAGGATCATGGGAAACTGAACACTGGAGTAATCATTCTGAAAATTAAGCTTTGATTAAAGGAATAAATTGCATTTTAAATATTTATTCAAAGTTATATTCAGATTTAATAATATTTCACAATATTTCTGTTTTTACTGGGGTTTTTGATCAAATAAATGAAGACTTGGTAAGCAGAAGAGACTTCAAAATTATTCATTCTTAATTATTCCAAACTTAACCATGTGTGTGTTTGTGTTTGTGTTTATATATCTCGCGAGCAACATAAGAATTTGTAGATTGCTTTTGTGGATCTTTCCAAGGCTTTTGATACTGTACATCATGACCTCTTATGGAAAGTGCTTTGGCATTTTGGATGCTCTGTAAAGTTTACCACAATCTTGTGACAATTTCATGATGGGATAACCGCCAAAATAACATTGGGTGGGTTAGAAATCGGCACACTTTGCAGTAGCCTAGGTACTGGAGTAAGGCAGGGTTGTGTTCTTGCACCGGTTTGCGTACCAACCCGAAGTGATAAAATAAAATTCTGCATCAAATTTATGACAAATTGTCATAAATTGTCAATTGACAAATTGTTTGTTAAGGCATGGTTTGTTGGGAATTACAAACCTGTGCACATATAAACGCACATAACTATAGAATCAATTATTAATGCGCATGTGAACGCCATCAGCGTTTATCAAAGGTTCAGTTTAAAGTCTGTTTAGAGAGATCGGCGTCGTCTTATCAGCCCCTAATTTAATAACAAATGATCATTTCGACGGAATTGAATCCATCAAAACTAACTTTAGCTCGAAATAACATTATTCAAGAACCGCTATAAAACCAAACCAATCTCTGTTACCTTAAATTATATGTTTATCTCTGTAAAGCTGCTTTGAAACAATCTACATTGTTAAAAGCGCTATATAAATGAGGATGACTTGACTCGACCAACATCTTACTGTGTGTTACAAAGCTGCTGTATAAAGACATGGAAGAAGAAAGTGGGGTTGCAGTGGCTCATAGACTGGATGGTAACTCATTAACATCAGGAGGTTCCAGGCTTCAGTCGGTTCGCGTGCTGGAACTGCAGTTTGTGGATGAATGTGCCCTAGTGTCACGTACTAGTCCACTTTTAAAGCTGCTGTTAGAGCACAGCAGGATGGGCTTAGATGTGAATATCAAGAAAACAGAAGTCCTTTGCCAATGGTCATTGAATCCCCTACAAAACCCTCCTCCAGTATTTACTATTCATGATTCCCCACTTGCCACTTTAAATATCTTGGCAGTTATTTATCTAGAGATTTGTAGCATCGATATTCAACACAGGTTCAAGAAGGCTGCATCTTCATTCGGGAGACTGAGGAAAACAGTGTTCAGCAATACTAATTTACATCTACACACAAAGATTGCTGTTTATCGGGCAATCTGCCTCACCACGCTCCTGTATGGTTGTGAAACATGGATTTATCCATAACATATGAAAATGCCTGCAGCGCATCCTCAAAGTGACATGGCACGATCGAGTGCCACATATTGAGATCCTGAAAAAACCCAATTGTTGGAGTATAGAAGCAACCTTAATGCTCTACCAACTTTGATTGCTTAGTCATGTTGTGAGAATGCCGCCAAGTCGCCTTCAACCTAAGATAATGTACGGTCAATTACATCTTAGCTCCAGATTTGCAGGAGGCCAAAAAAAGAGGCTGAAAGACCAACTAAAAGGCTTTCTTAAGAAGTGTGTGATAAAGCCCACATCCCTGGAAACTAGTGCAGTGAATCGCAAGCTTTGGCAGAAACTTTGTCAGAATGGAGTACAAAGTTATGAAGACTGGAGAACTGATCATCACCTGACTAAAAGACATCAGAGAAAGCCGGCTATGCTTGTTCTGCCTCCTTAAAGGGTTAGTTCACCCAAAAAATGAAAATTCTGTCAGTAATTACTCACCCTCATGTCGTTCCAACCCCGTAAGACCTTCGTTCATCTTCGGAACACAAATGAAGATATTTGTAATACAGATTGAGTCACTGTAGTCACTTGGACTATTTTAACGATTTCTTTAACAACTTTTCGGGGCTGTCAAGTTTCAATCCCTTAGAAGCCTATGGAGGAGTGATCCAGCTCTCAGATTTAATCAAAAACATCTTAATTTGTGTTCCGAAGATGAACGAAGGTCTTATGGGGTTGGAACGACATGAGGGTGAGTAATTACTGACAGAATTTTCATTTTTGGGTGAACTAACCCTTTAAGACAATCAGGAGAAACTTTTATATGCCCTGTCTGTTAAAGGGGTCATGAACTGGCTTTTTAAAATTGTTTATATTGTTGTCTGAGGTCAACTTATAACGTTCACTTGGTTTTTACAATCAAAAACATCAAAATGAATGAGTAATAGGCTATTTTCTACCCTAGTTTTGAGCCTAGCTGAAAAACGCTTGGTTTTTATGGGCGTCTCGCATTGAAGACTTGGAAGTAAACGCCCACTGCTGTGAGTGGATAACAGTTTTGCATATTATAAGGAGTTTCAACTGGTCAGTAACGATTAGACTGATACACATAATTATTATATCAAACGATCTATAACGATGCAATACTAGCCTATCAGATTATTATTACTTTTTAAATAAAAGTTTTACACACATAAGTGTGTTGCACCATTCCTGTCGGATCCAATATAGAAGACACAGCACCGTTTTTTAATCTTAATCGGTCTGCAAATCCAGTCTCGACCTGTGTCTTGTTTACAAAACAATCCTCAGTGAAATGAAGCGAACAAATGGACCCACATCAGCTGGAACGTCATTAAAAATAAAGTTTATTCATTCCTATTGGAATCCAGAGGAAGCTTATGCAGCGACTGTCTTCTTCCACAACCAGGCACTGCACAATATTTTGTAAACTGCATGTTTATTGCTCGGTAGCTCGATCCAGTTTGTCATCACGAGGTAGGCCTATGTTATTTAGCTATGTATGCTATGCGTGTAATGCGCGAATCGGTGGGCGGGGCTAAACCGGCCATGTTGGAGTAGGCGTTGATCTTCTTCTGCGGGGGTGGTGTTTTATCCTCTTTGACGTCAGAGTTCCCCACTTTGAAAAACGAGTCGTTTGCTGAGGCTGGTGTCAATAAAAGCTTTTATTTGACTAACAAGGACGTTTTCAGTTCTGAAACTTACAGGATATTCTTAGAATATGATGACCTCTTAGATGTCAAAAGCTCAAGTAAAATTTGATTTCTCAGTTCATCACCCCTTTAAAGACAGTGTGCATCCCGCATCGGATTATACTGTCATCAAAGAACCCACAAATTGTAGGAGACGTCATCATCGGACGACGATGGACTACCCTCAGAAGATATACACACAGAGAGAGAAAGTCTTCTGAAGCTTCATATATGATATGTGTAAAAGTACAGAATATGATGTATTTGTAAATGTGTTGGAATGAGCTATATGAGCAGAAGGGAACTTTTCCTCTGAATTATGGCTTGAATTTGACATTAATCAGATGTAACAGGTTTTTTTTTTTTTTTACTTTTTGGACCTTGACATCTCAAGTTACTTAACAGAATGTCCAAAGCTTTTCTGTACAGTACAGTTGTGGAAATTATGACAAATTACACTTTCGGTTGAATTAACATTTTAAGTATTAACAGATCATTTAAAAGTATTGTTTGTTTTTAGGAGGGAGCCAATATTAACAAATCTCTGACCACACTGGGTAAAGTCATCTCAGCACTGGCAGACATGGTAAGAACGTCTTTTTCTTGTGTTTATAAATGTTTCTGTTTCTTTCTGCTTCTTCAGTTCTGTTTGTTTCCCATCTGTCGTCTCCTTGTCTTCACTTGTCTTTCAGTGTTTTGTCTCAAATGTTGAGTTCTTTGTCAAGAGTAACAATATACTTCCCCTCCACAGCACGGCTCAAAGAAGAGACGCTCTGATTTTATTCCCTACAGGGATTCTGTGCTCACGTGGTTATTGAGAGAAAATCTAGGTATGTCTTGCTGTCTAAAGGCCTTTTCACAGGCTTTGTATTGAAACAATACATTCCTATAGAATTGCTCATACAGGGGTTAAAATTGGTCTGACAAGAGAACTTTTTAAATTTTTTTCGTTTAGAGTCACTGAAATAAACTCATCGACCAATAAGATGCTTTTGGGTCATGTGTTGTTAGACCCTGTTGACACGCAGGACAAAACAGATCTTCTGATGAGACATTCATGGCATCTAAAACCAGTTAACACAGAGTTTGGTCAGACACCAACAAGTACATTTGATATCAAGCTATTTATTAATTAACTCTTCTATCAGTCCAAGATTAAGACATTGTCTTATGTTAAAAACCTTGAGTTGGAGACATTCTTCTGTCTCTAACTTACTAAAGACAATCACAACAAAAGATTAAACGGTAACAGAAAAAAATATATAAAATGAAATGAGCAAATCTTGTGTTTCGGTAACTTACAGAGATGCAGATATTGGCTATTGTCTATGATTTACTTCTTTTTTTTTTAAGTATTTTTTAAAATTACTATATTTAAATAGTTAGTTCACCCAAAAATTCTGTCATCATTGAATTGAAATACTAATAAATAAAAATGCATTTAGTATAATTTTTTTTAAGAAAATAAAAAACTTTTATTCTGCAAGGATGCATTCAATTGATCAAAAATGATAGTAAAGACAATGTGTTAGATTTTTTTTTTAATCATGGTTTCCACAAAAATATTAATAAGCAAAAACACTTTTTCAACATTGATAATAATAATTAATATTTCTTGAGCAGCATATTAGAATGATTTCTGAAGGATCATGTGACACTGAAGACTGGAGTAATTATGCTGAAAATTCAGCTTTGATCACAGGAATTACAGTTTAAAATACTCAAATGAAACAAATATTTTAATATTCAACAATTTTACTGCATTTTTAGTTGAATGAATGCAGCCTTGATGAGCAGAAGAGACTTCTTTCAAAAACATGAAAAATCTTACAGACCCTACATTTTTAAACAGTACTGTATATATATTTAAGTTTATATAATATATTTCATATAATATGTTTACTTGAATAATTTCTTGAAAAACTTAATACATTAATTGAGAAATACTTCAAAGCTAAATATCATTGCTTTAATTTAATTTGTTATTAATGTGTTAATTTGTAACTTTGATTACATAAAGGAGTGTGTTCAATAGTGTGCTCTTGTTCTTGGTAGTCTCTACAAGTCTTTAAACACTGATGTTTAATTGAGTGTTTGTGTTTGCAGGAGGAAACTCTCGCACGGCCATGATTGCTGCTCTGAGTCCAGCAGATATTAATTATGAAGAAACACTCAGCACTCTCAGGTAAAAACACAGTTCTTTCTTTTTCAGCATAAATGTGAGGTACGTTGTCCTGTTTATTCTCTGTAAGCTCCAGCGCCGTGTGTCTCACTGCAGGTATGCAGACAGAGCAAAGCAGATCAAGTGTAACGCTGTGATAAATGAGGATCCAAACGCACGTCTCGTCCGGGAGCTCAAAGACGAGGTCAACCGACTCAAAGAGCTCCTCCTGTCTCAGGGACTCAGCAACCTCATCACTGCCTCAGGTATATGTACAGCTTTCAGAGAGGTCTGTGCACAAGTGGACAGTGCTAAAATAGGTATAAAGCAGTCCCTGCAGAAAAACGTGATTATGCGATCACATGATTCAATGTCTGCATATTTATGCGGGGGCTGCATTTTTTTTCAAATACGCCGCACTTTCGCTGCATAAATTGTCGATTTCCTCGCGAAATATGCAGGGCTTTCACGATTTCATAATCCCCGCATTTTCGTTGCAAAAAAGTCACATATATCTTAGCAGAAAGTTGAAAATTTTTGCGTTTGCTTCACACAAGAGCCGCCGTTTCCCCTGTTGTCATGGGAGCGTTATGAAGTGACGTAATTACGCGGCGTGAACATCATCGAAAAGCTGTAAAACAGGAAGCACACATTTTTATTTTTTATTTGTTCATTTTAACAGAAGTTGTAGCATATTCCTTTTGTAAAGCTACAGAACTTGTTTGACTCATCAATGTTTTGTAAGTTTGAATCGTGTGTTTATTAAGATCTGAAATAAAACAAGATATAAAACTGAAATATTCCCAGCATTTTCTGTGATGTAGTGTGCTTGCTTATCATAGGAAGTAATAAGAAATGACTCTTTACATTAAGGTAGTAGCCTAGTGAGAACAGGGTGTTGGGGAATCGCTTTTCTTTCTCTTTTTCATCAAACCGCAATTTTTGCAAGTTCCCGCAATTTTTGCAGGTTCCCGCAATTTTTGCAGGTTCCCGCAATTTTTGCAAGTTCCCGCAATTTTTGCAGGTTCCCGCAATTTTTGCAAGTTCCCGGCAATTTTTGCAAGTTCCCGGCAATTTTTGCAAGTTCCCGGCAATTTTTGCAGGTTCCCGCAATTTTTGTAGGTTCCCGCAATTTTTGCAGGTTCCCGCAATTTTTGCAAGTTCCCGCAATTTTTGCAAGTTCCCGCAATTTTTGCAAGTTCCCGCAATTTTTGCAAGTTCCCGCAATTTTTGCAAGTTCCCGCAATTTCATCGCATAAAATTGCATAAATATCCCCGCATATTCCATCGCATTTTTTAAGAAAACGTGCCGCATAATCAAGGATTTTTGCCAGCAACAATCACAAAAAGTGTGTTTTTCTGGAAGGACTGATAAACATGGCTAACGTGTCTTGGAGACGCACTGCCATCCAGTTGTTAAAAGTCGGCATGAAATGGAATATATTTTAAGCCTATATTTAGAACCAGATTTTTGCGTAGACATCATTTTTAAATTCATTCTCATTTGTGATTCTCATTACTCAAAATAATAAATGACTATTTATTATTCTAAAAATGTTTTTTTGTTTTTGTATTTATATCAGCAAAATGTACAATTTTAAATGTACACTACTGTCTAAAAGATGGTTCTGTGAGATTTATTTTTTAAAACGCCTCTTCTGCTCAAGGCTGCATTTATTTGATCAAAAAATAAATTAAAAACCATAATATTGTGAAATATTACCATTTAAAAAAGTCTTTTATTTGAATAAATATTTAAAATGTCATTTATTCCTGCGATCAAAGCGATTTTCAGCATTATTACTCCACTCTTCAGTGTCACATCATCCTTCAGAAATCATTCTAATATGCTGATTTTCTGTGGAAACATGATCTTTTTTTGTACTCTGATAAATGGAAAATTCAAAGTGCAGCATTTATATGAAATAAATCTTTTGTCACAGTATAAATGTACTGCCACTTTTAATCAATTGAATGCATCCTTGCTAAACAAAGGTGTATATATATATAAAAGCAATGCCTATGAATTGTGTATTTTTCCGTATTAGAGAAATGAAATGGTTTTTGCATTACATTAATGAGTATTAGGGAGGGTAATGCATGGTCACAGGATGCACAGACGTTAACAAACATGGACTAAAGGCCACAAATTCTCATTTTGATTTCATGCTGTCTTTTAGCTGTAGACAGTCAGTCATTTTTCATAATAAATAACACGCATGCTCATTTTCTCTCAGGGTCTGAAACGGGCCGCCCCTCTTTGGGAGTTGCATCAAGTGAGCTTCATCAGCCCTCGCTCTCATATGTACAGTCTACCTCTGATGCACCAATGGAGGGTGAGACGCCCGCGAGTCCTACTGAGCACATCAGCCAAGAGGAGGCCGTGGAGAGACTCAAGGTACACACGACAGACACTTTCTTAGCAGACACTTCTGTTACCAACAACAGCCAAATACCAGAACAGCAACAGCATTGAAGGTATTTTCATAATTCAGCTTTTTAGTATTAAAGGGTACCTATCATGGAATTTTGAAAATTACCTTTCATGTAGTGTGTAACATAGATCTAAGTGAACAAAAACATCCTGCAAAGTTTTAAATATGAAAGTTCACCGTATACAAAGTTATTGTCTCTCAAAAGTAAGAGTTGACTCTGAGTCGCTGATATGAATCGATAGACAAACGATGCTTTCTCTCTAGCTTTCGTACGTCACTTGTACAAGTTATTTGAATTCGACACACCCACTCAGTGCGCGCGCCGAGCAGACAGAGAAACCTGACAACATCATGTCAACGAGACGCTGTTCTGAAGTGCGAATCAAAAGCAAACTTTTTTTTTCACTGCCCAGGGACAAGCATGCGAAGACTCAGTGGCTACAGTTTTATATTTACAACTATACCACACAAGTATAGCCACCTTGAGCTGTGTTCGCGTTATTTTAATGACGATCGCTTCACAAACACAAATGCTTTCAAGTGTGGATTCGCGAGTCGGCTGATATAGGAAGGTTCAATACCAAGTTTATTTAGATCAGCTTCCTCCTCCGAATCACAACCTGTAAGTACTATTAATAATTGTTGCTTTTATGTGTCGTGCGTGCGTGCGTGCGTGCGTGCGTGCGTGCGTGCGTGGGGTGTGTGAGAGAGTGAGAGTTACGCTCAGCAGCTTCTAGGTCTCCAATGTCATTTTTTGTGTTTTTTGAAATATGTGAAATTATGTGAAGCGTATTGTAGTACTGCAGTGCTTTATCAATTTGTTTAAGCTTTGGGTTAACGCAAAATATAACTGACTGCGTCATCTGACCAATCACCGCCGATTAGCGTCACGCAAAGGAGGGGTTTGGACAAATGAGTCGTCAAACGAATCATTAGGGAGTCGGTGAGCAAATCAGGTAAAAATAAATGCATATTATAAGACAACAAAAGTGTTTTTTGTCATTGCATGCATGTAAAACTGTTGTTGGGGACTCCCAGAACACTATTAGGAACATTTTAAATGCCATAATAGGTACCCTTTAAAGTTAGGGGGGGGGGAAAAAATCGATACAGCATAGTATCGCGATATTTTCTGTGGCAATACTGTATCGATACACGGGCGCCAAATATCGATCCTTTTTTGCAATATTTAATTATAAAATTATCTGTTTTACTTTCCGGTTTTCTTCATTGGTTTCTCTATTTTTCACTGCTTGAGAACATGGGTTAAATCCGAAATCGCCTCCTAAACCCTCATTCACTAAGTTAGGCCTATTCCCTAAGTTAGTCCACTAATACTGTTCACTTGAAGGAGTGAATGAAAACGAGTGAGTGAATTCGGACAGCCGTTGAGCGTAAGCTGTAGGCTACACGATAATGCGTGCGTGTGTGTGTGTGTAATACAGGCAGGATTGAACGGATACTGCGTAATTGCGTAAAAAAAAAAAAGTTTTTTCTTGTGGTGGGCAAGTGATGAAAAAGGCGGTGTTGCGACTGAACACCGTGTAACACCGGCTATCGCAGCAAGCCTAGAGCTCACCATTCATGTGAGAGGTCTCCTATTCAGAGAATAATTACGTCCTGTCCTGTGTCCTGAATGTTCAAGAACAAGTTTTCAAGTTTTTGCACTAAAGTTAATGTGTAGAAGATAATGTTTACAGAATTAAATGTGACATTTAATGAAAGTGAGTTGAGCAGTCTTATTTTCCTCATTTTTTGTAATGTCTTTGAATAATATGGGGAACATGAATCGCAATATATCGCAGAATCGCAATACTTGCTTGTATCGCAATATATTGAGAATTGCAATAATATTGAATCTTGGCCCAAATATCGCGATACTATCGAATCGTCACATTTTTGCCAATTCTCACCCTTAATTAAAGTTGGTAACAAATGTCAGATGTTTTGCTAAAGTCAGCTGCTACACCACCTTCCAAAAGATGTCAACTAAGCCAATCTCAGCAGATGCAGTGTGTGTGTGTATGTTTACCAAAAAAAGAAGTAGTGTAAAACAGAAAATATGTCTGACTGCCATTGTTGTACTGTCTCTAACAGGAAACGGAGAAGATAATAGCAGAGCTGAATGAAACATGGGAAGAGAAACTCAGGAAAACCGAGTCGATACGACAAGACAGGTGAGAGCAGGCACGACCCAATGAAGTGTTCGCACTATTCAAAATCTGTGCACAATTATAACATAAACTGTTGTAATGGACTGAATATGGATGTAATTTATGGAATAAATTCACCCAGTGAATGTAAATGTCCAGATACATCAAACTGACAAGAACTAGTGCCGACAAAAAGCATCTGGGCTGAAAAGTTGAGCTTGAATCCACTGCAAAGACTACAGCCAATGGCCAACTTGCACATACTTTACTTTCTGTGCCTGTATGATAGGAAATAACTCTTCATACAAGCATGTGACAGTGATCTTTCAAAAAGGGATGAGCAGATATTTCAGTTGATGAATGAATGGAAAATTGTAGCGCATATCCCTTCCAACAAATCGCAATAATCTTTGTGCTTTGTTACTATTGATATGAAACAAAGTCTCAGATTTCAAATTACATCCATTTTCTTACAAATTCAAAAACATAAATACTGTTTTGGCGCTGTGGCGTGAGATCGGCTCAAGAGAAGCAGCAGCGTGAGCGCACATGATCTTCTCTTCTGCCTTAATAATACCAGTTACAGCGAGAAATAAACATGAATGAGCATCTGAAAGTGTGTTAAAAGATAGAGTACTTATCCAAATCCGTATCGTCACATGGAATCCCTCAATCAGTGTTTCAACCATGGAAAGATGTCAGTGAAACGGCTTGTAAACAATGCCATGTAACTTCACATTTCCCTCAGAACCATATCCAGTGACCATAAACTCATTAGTCAGCTAGGAAAATTAACTCTAGAGAGGAGCATTTTGCTAAATATATGCACCATATTACATAATCATTATTTTTGTCATTCAATATTTAATGCATGTTTTAATAGATCTGAATAAATCATGTTTATATGACAGCCACTCAAAAGAAAATCCATTTAAATATTTATATTTCATATAACTTTATTATTATAAAAATGTAAGTGTTTGTATACATTCAGTTGATTTTTACCTTCAATATTATAGTAGGCTAATGAAGCCTATAGGCTACAACTGACTCCCGTAGGTTACAGCATTAGTAAGAGATTTGTTTTCCTTGAGAAAATTTGCCATGTGTCGTACCTGATATACAAAATAATCAATATTGAATCCAAACCGAATCGAATTCCAAGCTTTTGAAACGAAATCAAATTGTGAAATTTGTGTCAATACCCAGCCCTAGTAGTTACCGTTTTAATGAGTCAAGCCACTGACATTCAACTGATTCTTAGTAACAATTGCTGTGTTTCTTGAAGACGCAAACTGAATCTGCTGTGATTTTTATTGGAAAATTTTCGTTGAGAAAATAAAGGCAATATTGTGTATAAAATGTAACAATATTAACTGTTATACAATCAATATGACATTTACAATCGTAAGAAAATGGCACTCTTGCTTGTTTGATATAGCTTAAAGCAACACTATGTAACATTTTTTACCTTGAACCACTGATAAGATTTTGGAAACATTATTTTATCAAGTAGTAACAGTGAAAGGCACTTCTGCCATCACCTGACGGGTCTGTATCGCTTTTACTGGCACTACGGAGCTTCGGGGTTCGGGTAGGAACCCAACCACAAAAAGAAGTCTACAAAACTCGACTGCTTTACGTCATGTGCTACAATAGTCATTATTTCGTTTTTCTTCGTTTCTGATGTCACAATACATCATCCTTTCATGAAATCATGTAACATACTCTACCTTGTCTGTGGACATCGCTCATTCTAAAGCCGGTGCTGGGTAAACAGCGACCGTGTGTGCGGCGGTAGGCTAAATTATTTACGACAGCGGCAATGGACAATTTCGTTTCCAACCAGTAGGGCGACCGAAGAGGAAAAGTTACTTGGTGTTACTTTAAGTATATAATTTTATATAAATCTAAAACAAAACTTACATTTCGGGTGCATTCTAATGACATTCAATACACTGCATCACACAGCTGCATCAAGCTGTTTAATTTGGTTTTTGCAAAACAAGCGACCTACTTGGTAGGTAATGTCAGCTTGCACATCACTAAAATGTCTTGGTTACTAATGTAACTGGGAGACGTAACGTCGACGTAATTTGGATCGCCTTGAGAGGTGGCATAGAGAGCAGGTCCTCCCTCAGAGGAATGGGTCAGGGAGGGACTATCGCGAGGAGCATGAGTTCCGGGAACCAGGTCCGGTTGGGTCAATAGGGAGCCACCAGAAGGACCTGCTCCTCGTCCTCCCTGACTTTGCACAGGGTCTGTGCGAGAAGGCTCACTGGGGGAAACGCGTACTTGCGTAGGCCCCGGGGCCAGCTGTGTGCCCGTGCGTCCGAGCCGAGGGTGCCCTCGGTCAGGGAGTAAAACAAGTGGCAGTGAGACGTGTGCGGGCGGCAAACAGATCTACCTGTGCGGTTCTGAAGCGCCTCCATATCAGCTGGACCACCTGAGGATGGAGTCGCCATTGAGCAACTGATAGGAACAATAGTTATGATATTATCATAGATGATACATATCACACACCACTAGATGCTGCCGTAACCAACTAATCTCCTGTTGGATAGTCAACATTCCTGAGTCCTGACCCAAGTGTGGTTTCCATGTCAGTCAGTTGACTCCAACCTCAGTGGCCTGTCCTTGGCTAGGATAATCTGTGATGACTAGACTTCATGCTGATAGTTCAGTGAGATTAAACCCACACTGTTTCTCTCTGTTGTGACGCGTTAGGGAGTCACTGCTGGCTGAGATGGGTGTGTCTGTGAAAGAGGATGGAGGAACAGTGGGTGTTTTCTCACCTAAAAAAGTGAGTCAAGTCATATTTATTTGTATTGCGCTGTTTACAATACACAATTTGTCAAAGCAGCTTTAAAGGTGGGGTCACATTTACAGTTTCTCAGAGGAAATCCAGTCATTTCGATAGGAATTCATCAATCAAGATTTCTGCGTTTGCCCCATGCTGATTTAACAACGGGTTCAAGTTGGTCAAGAAAATTTGCTGTTGACTAACAAAAATCTGTGACTTCTGTGTGAGCTGTGCTTCATACATCACTACACTATTGACGATAGACAATGCCCATGTGATTTCACCGAAATATTGCTAATGTGACTGCACCTTGAGTCTCAAAGCTTCTCTAAAACATACAAATATGATTTCTCTACTATCCTAGCACATATGGTGTCCAAAATGCTTCCAGGTTTTTTAATATGTGTTTTGTCCCCAGACGCCCAACCTGGTGAATCTGAACGAGGATCCTCTGATGTCAGAGTGTCTGATCTATTATATTAAAGATGGAGTCACTAGGTGAGCAGGGAGTTTTTGAAGGACTGATCTGTTTTTGTGCAAATACTGCACTGTGTCTCTCATGACTGTGTGTGTGTGTGTGTGTGTGTGTGTGTGTGTGTGTGTGTTGTGTGTGTGTGTGTGTGTGTGTGTGTGTGGTGTGTGTGTGTGTGTGTGTGTGTGGTGTGTGTGTGTGTGTGTGTGTGTGTGTGTTGCGTTTGCGAGTTGGTCAGTGAGGATGTGGATATCCGTCTTAGTGGTCAGTTTATAAAGGAGCTGCATTGCGTCTTCTGCAGTGAAGTCAATGACAATAACGAGGGTGAGACCAGTCACTTGACTTTCATTACATTCACAGAGTCCCACAAAAGTGACAATAAGGGCATAATGTTTCAAGATTTAGATTTACAATCAGTGCTGTTCTGTTAAAATTTCTATTCATCAAAGTATGTAGTACATATGACAATAAACTCTCTTGAATCCTTAAAAGAATCACGATTTTCACACACAGCACCATTGTTTTCAACATGATGATGATAATAATAAGTAGAAATGTTTAGTGAGCAGCAAATCATCATATTAGAATGATTTCTGAAGGATCATGTGACACTGAAGACTGGAGTAATGATGCTGAAAATTCAGCTTTGATCACAGGAATAAAATTACATTTTCAAATATATTCACATAGAAAACAGTTCTTTTAAATTGGAATAATATTTCTCAATATTAGTGTTTTACTGCATTTCTGATCAAACAAATGTAGCCTTGGTGAACATAAGGGACTTCTTTCAAAAACATTTAAAATTAGTGCTTTTAGGGCTATTTGTATATAAAATATTACATAAATATCCATACATTTATGTCACATAAGTAGCTACTTGTATAGTAAGTTATATAATACAGTAATGTTTTAAAGACAATGTTTTTGCCACATCAACAAGTGATGTTTTGGCATGACAAAGACAAAGCCATTTTGATGTTTTTAATGTAATCCCGTCTCAAACCTAAATATCTGTTTGTGTCTGCAGTGGTGGTGACCTGGAGCCGTTAGTCGGAGCAGAAACATACGTCAATGGCAAACGCATCAATGACGGTGTTGTACTCAAACAAGGTGACTTTTTTTTCAATTCAATTTTGTGTTTTTAATTCCGTGGTTCAGAAGGGAATACTAGTGTATTGTTTATTACACTACAGACCTCGCTGTACAAAACTGCCTTCTATTATTTTATAAAATACTGTTATACAGGGCTTAACATGCAACCGTAAACATTTCCAATACTTTAATTTGGAAATAACTGCAGTTATAATGCATTTTTAAAATTTGTTTACAAAAGTCAAAGGGTTCACCCAAAAAATTAAAATTTGTCATCAATTACTCACCCTTGTGTTGTTCTAAATCCATAAGACATTAGTTCACATGTGGAACACAGTCAGCAAACAAACATAAAGCATTTCAATTTGGTAAATGGAAGCTCAAGCATGAGAACAAAACAGGTTCAGTTGAGCTTCTGTTTATGTTCGCTGATCAATGTCTATGTGAATAAAAGCCTAAATTCAATCTGTGCATTATATAAAGCGATTGTGTCTCTTCAGAAGACTTTGATTAAACGGCTTGATTCATATGGATACGTTTTACAATCTCTTTATGAATGTTTTGAAGCGTCAGAGTTATGGGTTAATAGACTTTTAATTGAGGGACAGAAATATCTCAGTTTTCATTAAAAATATCATTTGTCTTCCGAATATGAGCGAAAGTAATGACAGAATTTTCTTTTTTGGGTGAATAACCATTTATCAAATGAAAGTCATGTTGACTTGTGGAATAACCTGGGCATTGTTCTCTTGTGATATACTTAACTTTTATGGCAAATGTCACTGGTCATCTGGATATCTCACACAGAAAATTGTCATGCTGTGCTCAGTTCTGTCTACTGCACACATGGTAGTGTGGTAATATGTCATTCCCAACATGCATCTTTACCGTAGCTTGAAAACTTGTTTGTTCTGTGTCCTGTGCTTAGGTAACCGTATAGTGATGGGGAAGAACCATGTGTTCAGGTTTAACCACCCTGAGCAGGCCCGTCTGGAGAGAGAGCGCAGTGCCACACAGGAACAGCAGGGGGAGCCGTGGACTGGAGCTACGCACAGAAAGAACTGCTGGAGAAACAAGGCATTGACATAAAGCAGGAGATGGAGAAGAGGTAAATACACATTTAAAGGATGTTCTTATATGGATGGATCTGTGGTCAGGTCATAGCCTTTTTAGCTTTTTATTTTTTTTCAGTAGGCGTTTCCTTGCTAATGTTTTCTCTCTCTCAAACCCACTCTCTCTTAGACTGCAGGATCTGGAGAGTCAGTACCGCAAAGAGAAGGAAGAGGCCGACCAGATACTGGAACAGCAGAGACTAGTAAGAAAAGACACGGTTATAGATAAGAGAGACGTCCAGAATATGTAGTGATGGGGACCAAGGTTTTGTGATGCAGATTTAGGCCCTGTTTACACCTGTAAATATGTGCTGCTGCTGAGCGCTTTTCTCAATTACAAAATGAATACAACAAAAATGACATCAGTGAGAAAACTGCAGTTAAAGGTGGGGTATGTGATTTGCAAAACGGCCGGCAGATTTTGAAAATACACAACTCATAAGGTCCTACCTTCTCTCCTCCAACGCTGGCCCTGACTCCAACCATTCGAAAAACATGGACGCGCAATCAAGCACGAGCGAAAACACAGAGAGACAATCTGTTTGTATGCCTGAAGAAGGTCGCAAGATCGAAAGCTAGCAAATAAATTGATCTTTTTTGCTCAGTGTTTTGAGTGTGCGGCTGCTGTATTTTTACTACAATAGATAACTTAAAAGCAAGCAGCTTTACAATATTAAACTTTAAAAACAGTGACAGTGTTTCTTTAAAATAGAATTAAGGCTTAATTTTCTACAATAAAGCGACTCTCCAGTGTGTTCATGATATACTCATGTCTGACCTCAACGAACTGAACAGAAGAAATGAACCAGAGATGATTTCCATGTCAAAGTAGGTGGAGCCACACCCACATCAGACCAATGCTAGTACTAAAGCCTGTTTTATGCTTCTGCGTCGAATCGACGGCGTACCCCCGCAGAGCCCTCTGCGTCGCCGCGAACCCCTCTCCGACCCCTACGCCGTAGCTTGACGTGCACCTCCAAAAAATTGTAACTACGCGTCGAGGCGACGCAGACCGCAAGGGCTGTGATTGGTCAGATGCACCGCGATGCAACGCAACCTGACGCAGAACCATAAAACGGCAACGACGCCGTATGAGTGACGCCGTAGCTACGCCGTGGAGTTGACGCAGAAGCATAATGAGGCCTTAAGGTGTTAAAGGCACACTATGCAGGAATTCCGTTTTTGTCAAACAGTGACCCTAGAGTCACTGTGGAGTACTTGTATTTAACGTTACTGTCGTAAATACCTCTCCCGCGCACGCAGTCTTCACTCGGACACGCTCTTCAATCTATCGCCGTTGCAGAGACTCTCTATTCATTCCGGTGAAATCACATAATAAAATGCACAGAAACGCGTCCCTGCTTGTTTTAGCAGTTTTAAACTTTTTCCTTGCCTCAGCCATGGCCAGGAGTCGAGCAGGCGTAAATATAGTAGCAAAAGCCTTAGCTCCATGAGTATATCAGAGCCTGTGGTCACGTGACGGTCGTAAAGCGATACGTTCTCCAGGTCACATGACCTGGCCAAAAACGGTGCGCCTTCTCCAAACTTACATAGGCGGTATTTCAAGAGGGTATGTAATGCTCTATATTGGCCTGAGGAATCATTTAAAATAACTCGTATGCGTCAACTATTTGGGTCACAAAGTTTGACTTTAACCAGCTGAAAATGTAGCTTTGGCAAGTTGTTTCAAACTCCTGAAGACACTCCTAAAGAACCCAATCAATCTTGTTTAGAAAGATCAAGATCTTTTTCCTTTGTTTCAAATGTTTTCACAATACTGCAAAATACATTTAATTCCAAAGTAATTTGAATTCCAGATTTTCAATGTGGACCAAGCCTGGCATCATATCATGTGTCCAGTCTCCTGTGTGCTTTGTGTGAGCAGCGCTATGTGTGTGTGGTGTGCAGAATGCCTAATGTATGTAGAGCGCTCTAATTTAGTCCGTTAGGCAATCCGGTGACAGTTAGCACATTGCCATAAAAGCTACAGTAAATGCAGCTCACTAGGTTTTCGAAACAGGCTAATGTGTTCTCTCTTGTGCAGTACGCAGACTCAGACAGTGGTGATGACTCCGATAAGAGGTCCTGTGAGGAGAGCTGGAGGCTCATCTCCTCTCTCAGAGAGAAACTACCTGCTAACAAGGTCAGACACACACCACTGTAACACCAATACACTGATACTGAACTCACCTGACTTATTTACTTGGTTTGTCTCTCCAACACAACACAATCAACCTTTATTTGAAATTGCTTAGGTTGTTGATTGATTTAAATAGGCTGATTTCCCCTAAAGTAGTTTATTAAGTCTATTGAAGCCTCTCCTCCATTGACTTTCATTAAAAAAACGGCCTGTGGTCTCCTTCCCTGCGCTTCACTCTTCTGCTAACCTTGCAGGATTGCCTTAAAGTGCGGCTTTGGTGTCTCATTCATTGTTCCTTTCACAACACTGTTGTGTTCTCTCTGACTGTTTGTTCTCAGGAGTGTATATATGTATTTTTAATCCAAACTCTTGCATTATAACTTATTTATTGACATTATTGTTCAAAAAGCTTTTGTCACAAAGCTTTTATATAGCTTAAGAAGACTTATTTTGAAATTTTGCACGCGTCACATAAGACTGTTTGCACTTTTATGAGACCATTATGCTGCCTTTTTTAGTCATTTTTCAATCTTCATTCTCTCTCTTTGTATTGAAAAGAACGGCCAGGATATTATTAAATTCTGCTTTTGTGTTCCATGCTAAAAAAAGCTATATGGGTTTGGAACAACATAAGAGTGAAAATATGAAAATACATTTTTAGGTTAACGTTTTACATACCTTGCATGTTATGCCGCTCAATATGCAGTATTTTGCTATCATTTTACATTTCACAGAAAGAAAGGAAATATTTATTATAATTTATTTAAAATATTATGTATTACACATCTTATTTAATTGTGTGGTGGTGTGTGTGTGTGTGTGTGTGTGTGTGTGTGTGTGTGTGTGTGTGTGTGTGTGTGTGTGTGTGTGTGTGTGTGTGTGTTTTTTTAATCAAGTGAGACCAGATTTGGTTTGGATTTTATTAAAGATCAACTTTAAAAACCTTTTTTTACTTGCCTTTAATTTGTTTGGTTTTTTTTTTTACTTTTTTCTCGCCATGAATATAGCAGTGTTTGGGTGGCATGATGTTAAATAAACAATCAATCATTTTATCTTGCTGTCATATTTCTAAAAAATATCTTACACCTTGAGTGTTTTTTAGACACGGTCTTAAAGCCATTGCACACGGAGTCTGAAATTTCCGTATGCATTTTTTCGTATATTCATGATTCGGTGGCTCTGAATTGTCAAAACACTATTCAAACACCATTCAAACTGCTTGTTACGGATGCGAAAAACGCAGAAAATCGAACCCAATCCGGGTTTTTTTTATGAAGGACGAAGGTTTCGGAGGCAGTGTGCAAGCGTGATTGATATAACATGAGGTTGTATTTATTTTTTAACTTGCGAAAATTTTGAATGCGAATTTCGGAATCAGTGTGCAATGGCCTTTAAGATTGTTTGAGTTTTAAAAGCGCATCTAGAGACCACTGCTTTCTGTTTCTGAACAGTTAATTTCTGGCCAGGAAGTAAGTCTTCTGTTGTTGCTAAATGTTTGCAGATGCAGTCTATCGTGAAGAAGTGTGGTTTGCCCAGCAGTGGGAAAAGGAGGGAGCCGCTGCGTGTGTATCAGATCCCGCAGCGCCGACGCATACCTGGCTCCCATGAGTCCAAACACAGACTCAGCCTGGAAGAGCTTCGCACACAGGCTGTTAAAGAGATCTGCTATGAGGTGCCTCATTGTGTTCATATGTGGCTAAAAATAGCGCACATTTATCTAGGTTAATGTTAGAGTGAGTGGCCATGTAAAGTGACTAATGTTAGGCTAATACTAGCATATTTCAAAAGATAAGCCATGTTTGAGGTCAATGAATGATCTTATTTACCACATGGCCAGCTGTGTTAATGATCTGCCCATTAATTTAATCATCTGTGACTAACTGACTAATTAAAATTTGGTCAACTAAGCCTCTTCTCGTCAACTAACGTCAAAAAAGTCATTTTGAAAATATTTCCAATATTATTGTTCCTCTGTCCTGTTTTAGTGTGGACTTTTAATTATCGTCTTTTGTATGAGGTTTTTAGCCTCAGACTCTCTGATGCATATTGCACACAGGAACGAAAAAGCTTCCTCAAAACTGCATGCACCAATCTGATTGGGTTGTCACTGACCATATGAGTATTAATGTCTTAATTAGGTGTTAATGTATTAATTGGAGCATCTCTTTTTATTCCTCCTCTTAAGGTGGCGCTTGGAGACTTTCGGCACACGCGGCAAGAGATCGAGGCCTTGGCCATTGTCAGGATGAAGGAGCTTTGTCGGACATATGGCCAAAAAGACCCTCAGGAGAGAGAGACTTGGAAAAGTGTGGCGAAGGACGTGTGTGAGACTGTGGGCATCGGAGAAGAGGAGGGAGACCGGGAGGAAAGAACAACAGCAGGAGGAGGAGGAGGGAACGAGGGAGGAAAGGCTGATATGGGAGATCTCAAGGCTCATATTGACAAGTTGACTGATATACTGCAGGAAGTGAAGATTCAGAATAATATGAAGGATGAGGAGATACGATCGCTAAGGGATCGCATGGTGAAGATGGAGAAAATATTCCCTGTTGAAGTTCAGGTAATGCTTGTATATCTAGAATCAGCCATGAAATGTACCTACACTTCTTCCCAGTCCATTTACTAACTGTATGATGCAAACGAAACTGGCAAGTGCCAGCTGAAAATCTGATAGACTCGCCTTACGCAACTTCCAGGAGTCGGTGCACCAGCCTGCCTGAAAAATGTGTGCAAAACTGGTGCTTAAAAATGTGTGTGATTTTTATTAATTGTATTAAATAATTGATGTGTTAATATGGCATTAACTATTTCTGATAAACCTGTTCCGAAACGACACTTCAAAACAAACTGTGTATGATTTCATCTTGTGTAACCATCCTATTATTAGACACTTTTGCTCGTGGAATAATTAAGCATTGAAGAAGGATATATACAAATCATGTACTTGTGTTAAAGGCGTAATGTCATGTAGTGGCAAACGAGATATTGCCAAGGCCAACAATTCAGCCGATATTGTTTTTTTGTTTTTTTTTTGGGGGGGGGGGTAATTTTTTCAAGGATAATTGTGCATGCATTTCTTAATCAATATGAAAGCCTACTAAAATCATAATAAAGTAGGCCTATAGCCTACTACAAAAAATCAGACAAGTCCAGAATATTAACGCAAAGAAACTCTGTTTTACTTGACTTGGCTTGCACTGTCTTAGCCTACCACTACTGCGAAGTATTAGCTATTATTATTAATAATAATATTAATTTAACTATTGTTGTTGTTGTTGCACTGCATTCGTTGAATTCTGAATTTTGCACACATAATTGAAAGCAATTTGTTTGTGGATAGTAGCCTAAAACAAATCTGCAACGTTTATCAAGCTCACAGATAATTGTGCGTGCATTCCTTAATCAATATGATACTAAACTCATAATAAAGTATACTACAAAAACCAGATATACCAGTAGTCCAGAATATGAACGCAAAGCGTTTAATTTGACGTTAAGCATTTTCCTCCCATAGAAACTCATTATAAGAACGCTAAATGTAGCTTATATGCATATTAGAATGCCCCTTATGTCGAAATAACGAGATATTTATGTTGAAATAACGAGATATTATGTCGAAATAACGAGATATTATGTCGAAATAACGATTATGTCGAAATAACGAGATATTATGTCGAAATAACGACTTATTATGACGAAATAACGAGATATGTCGAAATAACGAGATATTATGTCGAAATAACGACTTAATTCGAAATAACGAGATATTATGTCGTAATATCGAGATAAGTTTTCTTTTTCTTTTTTTCTCACCTTGCGGTTCAGGGCTTCCGTACATCTTGGAGCAGGTCTTGATTTTGAAATATTGAGAAACAATATGTTTTTTTATAATGGAGTAAAATTAAGATATTATGCTTTGGAATGTAATTAATTAAATAAGTACTTCCTAATACATTAGGTACAGAAAATGGAATGATCAAGTACAGTAACAAGATAAAAGATAAAAATACTGTACACATTTCACTTTGTGGACCTTTAAATCAAATCAAAAATTTGTGTTTCAGGGAGATGATGAGGACATTGATTCTGGTGGGGCCAGAGATGATGAACCGGCAGCACAAGTCCACCGACGCGATGAGGATTCTGGGTACCGGCGGGGTCGTCATCGTTGGCAGTACCCGGAGAAGTACCACGACCCTAAACGCCGCAGAGGAACCAACAATCAGCCGAACAGTGTCCTCTACACCGCTCCCTCGGGACACTCTCAGAACAACCCGTTCAGTACAGCATCATCTCGATTCTCAAATCCATCTTTCAGCTCTCAAAGCCCTCGCAGCCCCAACGGGCCTTTCATGCCAGGCACCGGACGTTTTTTACCGCCTCAAGAGAGGAAGCTACAGTTCCCGTTTAAGAACAATCCCCAGCACAGAGGCTTCTTCTGGGGCCCATCTGCAAACCAAGAGGGTGGACTGGACCCATCAGCTCAGTTGTCCTCTGATTCGGATATGGTTCATACCTTCCAGTCTTCTCCCTCGCCAAACAAGGGCCAATGGCCACACAACCATCATCAACAACAACGGCGCAATCAGGGCAACTGGGGTAACAGGCAACGACCACGAAACAGGGGACGCAATCCGTTCGATGGATATTTAACCAACGAGCAGGCTGGGAACGGTGGGTCAGTCCAAGGGCAGCACAAGCAAGGTAGAGCCCGCTACACCTGGTACAATCCCAATTTCGCTTCAGACCAGTCTATTGGAGATGGATTCCAGCACTATAACTACAACCAAAGCAGACAAGGTCTTTACAAACACCCCAATGCACAGTACAACCACTACCAGCGCCCTCACACGCAGGACAACCCTCCAGAGATGACCCAGTTTAGGTCTGAAGCCAATCCCAATCCACCTATCCCAGATTACAACAGCACCCCCATGGAGACCTGATTTCATCTGATCTTGTGCGTAGTTCTCGGAAAGGACTCTTAGAAACCTCGGGACCCTCAGATACGGTGTTGTGGTTTGTTGTGGAAGGGTTTCAGATGCTGAAATAGAAAGGGAGGAACTCCCTAGTGCAATAACAATGCTGTACGAAAGAAGACAAAACATTTTATGCATCAGAATTTTTATGTAAATATTGCAGTTTCATACTTGCACCCGACATGACCTGATTTTATGTGCGCACATATCTATATGTTATTCAGATGTATATATATATATCTTTAAGTAGGTTATCAATTGAAAGCATATGTATTTGCAAGCTTGTTGTGTCGCACACTGCACTGCAACGTTGACATTATGCTATGGTTATATGAAGCTGTTTGGAGAGTTCTGTTGGATATCTGATGATTTTACATTGTGCCTTCTGAAAAGCCAAAGAATTTGGTGATTTATTAACCCTCAGACTCGTAACTGCTTTGGATGCTGCCTTTTTTATAGTTGCTGTTTTTACTCCTTTTTTTATCTTGCCATTCATTAATCTCCTTTTATTCTTGCATCCTGAGAGGCATGTGTTTCAGAAATTGTCTTCTGTTAGGGGATAAAAAGACATGGGATAAATAATCCTAAAACTGTTAAAGGATAATTCCGGTATTTAACACTCTTTGAGTCTATTTTCTAGTTTGTTTTGGATGAACTAGAGTGGTGGACACATTTTGACGATGGGTCCTGTCTCGACTTTTTGACTCTTTTAGAATCGCCTCTGAGCGCTTCAGAGTGGCTGTCTATGGGCATGCACAAACATGTCCATAAAACAACCCTTAACGTTCGTTTTCAAAACTGTGTAACTCACCGAGTGGTTAGTGGTGTTCGTTGATGTTCCAAAACAAGTAGCGTAGCGAAATACAGTTTCTGTCGTGTTTTATTTGGCATTTTGTAAAATCGCATGATTTCTGTTGGAGGACTCAGTGCTTGTTGATATTACTGCGCTACCGGAAACGGAAAAGGGTCTGTTTACATTTGGTTGTAGTCTTTTCGCTCGGTTCTCCGTCTCTCAGAAGGCTAGCGTGAGCAGAGCAACTACAAAGTGGTGTCGCCATCAAGTGGTCGGGAGTGTGCTAACGCTTCAGACTCAAATCGAGCGGAAGTTTATACGCGGTTGTGAGGTATCTGAAAAAATAGTTCCACTATAGCAAATAACACGGATTGAAATCATACATTGCGCCGATATATTTGTTTTTAATCCTCAACGAACGTTAAGGGTTGTTTTAAGGACATGTTTGTGCATGCCCATTGACAGCCATTCTAAAAAAAGAGTAATAAAGTCGAGACAGGACCCATCGTCAATTTCTGTGTCCACCACTCTAGTTCATCCAAAACAAACTAGAAAATAGACTCAAAGTGCTAAATACCGGAATTATCCTTTAAGTGCTAACAATTAGGGTGGTGAATTGTTTTTCTTTTTTTTCTTTTTGTTTCCTTGCCCTAATCGGGTGCATCATGATAAAGAGACAATGATTTTATCTCTTCTGTGTTCAGGTGCAATCACACTGACAACACTTTGCTGCAGCGAAGTGACAAAAGTAATTCATTTTCAAAGAGAGTTGGCAGCAAACAACTTAAGCGGAGTTCAAATCCCGCAGCTGTGTACTAAAAACAAATGATCTGATATGCTATTATATTTATGGTTTCATGCATCATTTAACGTACAGGGAAAAAATATTTGGTGTTTGATTCTTATTTTTGGCCAGAATAAGCTACAGTGTGGACCAGACTTTATGCCAATAGTCAAATGTCTGACTCTGTGACACTAGCCAAATACTGCATCTTTTCAATGGATTGTACGGTTATTCAATAACCTGCTGATTGTTCCGCTGATGAAATATCTTTCCAAAACTTTAAGTAGATGACAACTCCATAAAATGTTTTTCGTCACGCTTTAGATAAGGGTCTAATTCTCACTATTAACTATGACTTTTGCCTTTATAAACTCCTAATTACTGCTTATTAATAGTGGTTATTAAGTTTCGGTATTGGGTAGGATTAAGGCATGTAGAATACTTTATAAGTACTAATAAACACCCAATATCCTGTATAATGCATGCTAATAAGCAACTAGTTGATAGTGAGAATTGGACGCTAAACTAAAAAGCGTTACCGATTTTTAGTTTTTAAAGAAACGTGATTAGGAACTTTATACAGCAGATGTAAAGCCTAACTCTATCCCTCAGCCTTGTTTTCATCCATGTTAAATTCAATATGGTGTCTATCCCGACTATAGGTCTGTTATCAGACAGTTGATTGAAAAATAAATCATGGGCAACAACCACTGAATTAATGCTGTATTCTTGTCGCACCTGGTTATTCCTATTTTGACCCTTTGTAAGTTCTCAACTGAAAATGATTTACAACTGAAAAAAAAAAATACTTTAAAGGGCAACTATTATGGCATTTAAAATGTTCCTAATATTGTTCTGGAAGTCCCTAACAACAGTTTTACGTGCATGCAATGACAAAAAAACACTTTTGTTGTCTTATAATATGCATTTATTTTACCTGATTTGCTCACCGACTCCCTAATGATTCGTTCAACGACTCATTTTTCCAAACCCCTCCTTTACGTGACGCTAATCTGCGCTGATTGGTCAGATGACCCAGTCAGTTATTGATTGCGTTAGCCCAACGCATAAACATATTGATAAAGCATGCAGTACTACAATACGCTCTATTCTTTATGACAACTCCAATAACAACGACAAACATTTCACACATTTGAAAAAAAAAAATGACATTGGAGACCTAGAAGCTGCGCTGAGCGTAACTTACACAACACACACACATACTTATTGAGCATACTACAAAACCCATAAAAGCAGCAATTATTAATAATACTAACAGGTTGCGATCCGGAGGAGGAAGCAGATCCAAATAAAACTGTTACTGAACCTTCCTTCAGTATCAGCCGGCTCGCGAATCCACACTTGAAAGCATTCATGTTTGTAAAGGAATCGTCATTAAAATGATGCGAACACAGCACAAGTAGGCCTATAGAACGGGGCTATACTTGTGTGGTATATAGTTGTAAATATAAACTCTAGCCAGCCACTGATTCTTCACATTCTTCACATGCTCGTCCCTGGGCAGTGAAAAAAAGGTCGCATTTGATCATAGACTGTAAAAAATATAGACAAAGCGTCTGTGACGTCACCCATAGACTCTCTGAAGAACGGTTTTGATTCGCACTTCAGAACACAGCGTCTTCTTGTCGACATGATTTCGCGTTTTCCCTGGTGTCTGAGTCTGACTCTGCGCGCACAATGGCCGCGGCCAATTTGATAATTTTTCGTCTTGACGTCACATTGAAAAGGAAAATGACTCATTGGAAAAACAATTCATTAAATTGACTCAGACTTGAGTCATACTTTTGAGAGACAATAACTTTTTTTACGGTGTACTTTTATGTATAAAACTTTGCAGGATGTTTTTGTTCACTTAGATCTGTTACACACTACATGAAAGGTAATTTTCAAAATTCCATAATAGGTGCCCTTTAATTGTTCCAGTTGATGTATTTGTTTAATAAAAGCACAATAAATTGTATATACCGGTAGTTTCCGAAATACAATACAGACAAATATGTTATCCGCTCCTTTGAATAAAATAAACGCACAACAAAAATAAGTGGTGAGAACAGCAGTTAAAGGCATAGACATCTAGCCTGACTTCGTCATACTCATATTCTAGTCAGAATGAGTCTGATACTGCTCCATAGGGCTTTGATTATGGGGCGTGTCTTCACCCAACCAGGAAAAAAAAACTCTGCACTCAATTGGATACTTACAACCAATCAGAGCAACGCAGTAAGTTACGTATGTTGAGCGACGCATAGATGTCAACAGAACTGAACTGCACGCACTCTGGAAAAAGTATTAAAAAAAATAATGAGTGTTAACAATCTTTGCCGGTGTTGCAAAAGATTTTAGTAAAGATTCACGGAGTACTTGCAAACACGAAAAGCATTTTTGAAAGAAACACGTTTGATGACGTGATGATTAAGTAACTGCAGATCATCTGTCCATCATCGTATAAAGCCCGCCCTGGCAATTTGATTGGCCCGACGATTTCTGAACCGAGCATAATTACTCCTCAATGGATCGAGTCCAGACCGAACTTCCCGACCAAAAAATGTTGTGGGCGGGGTTCGGGCTGGCATCCAGGCTAATAGATATCCATAATAAAGGCTAGATGTCTCGTCCGCGCTGCTGGCCAATGGAGGTCGACGTCAGCTCCTGGCGGCCATCTTGTCACAGGCAGCTCGCTCACTCGTAACATTGTGTTTTAATGGTGCATGTACTTTTTAAATAACCATAACTTGCAAAATTTTCTACCGATTTTCAAACGGTTTGGTTTGTTATAATCGTCAGAGATATAGTTATGACACTGCACACTTATGAATAATTATGTATTCATTATGTAAACATCCTGTATTATATCCACAATAATAAGAAACCAAACCGTTTGTAAATCTGCCAAGATTTCAGCGAGATAAGATTATTTGTGTTCGTGCAGATAACTCGCCTTACATCAGGTACCACAGAGCCTGCCAGAAAGCTTGCCTGTGACAAGATGGCCGCCGGTGATGACGATAGAGACTCCGCCATAAGACATCTAGCTATGGTTAAAGGTGGTCTAGGTAATGCTAAATTTAGCCTGCTAGCATTGAAACCATGAGATCCTAATCTCACTGCAAATCGCCATCCTTCAAATCGCACACAGACCAGAACCGAGACGACCAGAGACCACGTTATTGGATTACATCATGTGTCATTCACCGGTGAGAAAACATTACTGTACTCTCAGTACAGTCAGTAAAAGCCTCATTATGCTTCTATGCGAAGGTGGTCTGTACGACCAGTGCACGAAGACTTGGAAAGGACTGGCGAATTTGTTACGGTTGTTCGACCGCTGAGGAACGAAGAAATCCGGATGTCGAAAGGTCGATTTGACGATCTTGCTCATCGTTTAAACCCGTTAATACAGCATCAGAGAGTGCACACAGTATGCTTATTGACCTCGCTCAGAGACTGGCAGTGACTATGAAGATTTTATCTTCAGATGCGGTGCAACCAACAGATCACCGGGTTGGGCTACAATATGGGTGCAACCACGGTATCCCGCATAGTGTCGGAGGTCTGCAAAGCGCTGTGGACTGCGCTGCAGCTCGAATTTTTACCCTGCCCTTCAACCAGCCAGTGGGAAGCTATTATTGCTTCAGATTTTTGGCGACTTTGGAACTTCCCAAACTGCATTGGAAGCCTCGACGGGAAACATGTTAAGGTCAAGGCACCACCAAACGCAGGGAGTGACAATTTTAATTACAAGGGGAATCACTTGGTTCTCATCTTCCATGGTTCTCAGCTGAACTGCCTGGGACCAGAGTCCAAATCCCCCACGTTATCGTTGCTGATGCTGCCTTCCCCCTAAACTACAATCTCATGCGTCCCTTTCCAGGTATGTAAATGAAATCAATTAAAACATAGTATGCCTACATTAGCCGCGTTTCAACTGCCGGGCCAGGGCCGTGCTAGTACGTGCCAGGGCCAGTCGCGTTTCCACTGTCAGTTCCGGGGCTTACTCTGGGCCAACGGCCAGAATTTCTGGCCCGCCGAATACCTTGGGCCAAAGCGGGCCAGCCCGGGCTAGAGGCGTGCTGAAGGTAAAAGGCGGAGTTTATCGGTGTTAGGGAAAGTTATGGTCTGCGGCAAGATGTTGAAGATATCTGTTGAAGATGCCAAAGCTCTTCTGAACATTTGGGCAGAAGAAAGGGTACAACGTCAATTTGGCGGCGTGTGAAGAAACGAGGACGTTATAAAATACATTGATCTAAGCTAAGCACTCAGCCAGCAACGCTTCAAGTTCGGGAAAAAATTAAAAAGTTGCGGGCGCAGTATTGTACAAAGCGATTAAAACGCACAACAATGGGCAAAGCGGAGCTCAGAGAAGGAACTTTCCATGGTTCGACTTGATGGACGGTGTGCTGGGTCACCATCGATGTGCTGGGTCACCGTCTCTCTGTTAGTGGCGACTCGCGAGACAATCGGGACACTATGGCAGCCACGGCCGGTTAGATAATATACATGCTATCTTCTTAAAAAATAAATCCCATAATACCCGCTGAAATGGGTTGGGTTGTGTGACGTTTGATCCAGGAAGGCGTGTTAGGGGCGGGGCTTAGGACAGCGCTGCGGGGCTACTGGCCCGGCAGTGGAAACGCAAGCCCGGTGCTTGAGGCCCGAGGCCACTGGCCCGGCTCGGCTCGCTGTTAGCCCTGGCCCGACAGTGGACAGTGTCTTCATTACGTGTTTGTTATGCCTATGATTGTGGTACAGTGATTAATACTCTGTGTTTTCTGAAATGGGGGGACATGACCAGGGACAAGGAAATATACAATTACCGCCACTCCAGAGCAAGGCGGGTGATTGAAAATGCCTTTGGCATCATGGCTGCACGGTGGAGAATTCTGGGAAGACCAATTGAGTTCCATCCAGACAAAGCTGCACTGTAAACCCCAACAAGTTAAGCTAACTCATTTCATTTGAGGAAACCGATTACCTCAATTAATTTAAGTTTATAAAAAACAATAGTTATGAGTACTCTGCTATGAGTAAACTTAGTTTTAATCGAGTTCACTAAAACAATAATATTTCTTAATACACAATTAAACTTTACACTGCATTTAATACTGTATATAGCTGAAACTTCACTTTACTGAGTAAAAACAGTGTGTGTGTCGTTAAAGCGTGTTGTCCTGCACAACTACCTCACCTACACAGACGAAGTCAACACCCCAGAGAGCCGACATGTACCACCACATTTTACAGACTGTGATCTGAAGGGACTGTGCAGCATGGAGAGTGGCGAAGAATGGTGGCAGACGACACAAACTTTGTCCCCATAGAACCAACACGGATGTCCAGGGCCCGTTCCACCATAGCTTTTCGGAATGACTTGAAGGCTTTTTTTTAGTCTCTACATGGAACTGTGCCATGGCAGGATACTGTAGTGTCCGTGGCAGACTTGGTTAATTACTGTATATCATGGTCAAGTCACCTTTATTTATATAGCACTTTTTGGCAAGGAACCAAAACTCTATCAGGTGACAAAATGGAGAAAAAAAACCTTGGGAGAACCCAGGTTGATGTAACCGTGAACATTGTATTGTAAATAAACAACAAACTTTATTTCAAAACAAACATTGATTTATTGATTGATTTAAGTTTATTTCGAGCAAAAAAGAAAGAATATATATACATACATAATAAATAAATATATAAAATATATATAAATAAAATATACCAGTTTATCACCCATATACATATGCATATATTTTTGTGGGCTTTATACAAGAATAGAGCAGTATAAAAATCAACTAAATCAAAAAGTTTTAAAATTTTAGATTGCAGAAATATGTTTGTGTGATCAAAATATCCCACCTTGTGTATAATTCTAACTGGTCGTTTTTGGAGTAAGAAGAGGGTATGCACTGAACTTTTATAATTATTGCCCCAAATTTCTATACATTGTTAAATAGGGCAAAACCAGTGAACAATACAATATATAGTGCATTATATTCCAACACATTTAACTTGATTAATTATAGAAATACGTTGATACTTTACCTTGTATGTATCTGGTGTGTGGTTTCCAGCTTAATATACTATCAATAGTTATTCCCAATAATTTAATTTCTGACACTACTTCTAATGCAACACCATCAATACTTAATATTTCTGCATTTTCTTTATAATTACCAAACATCACTACCTTCATTTTATTTAAATTCAAAGACAATTTATTACTATCCATCCATATTTTTAGTTTTACTAATTCTTTATTTACTATCTGTATTATAATTATCAGTACGAAGGTGCAAATGTTCAGTCTCATACATCTTGTGAACACTTGAAGGCTTTGAAGGTACCGTGAACATTGTATTGTAAATAAACAACAATCTTGTAAACACTTGAAGGCTTTTATTTAATCTCCACATGGAACTGTGCCATGGCAGGATAATGTAGTGTCCCGTGGCAGACTTGGTTAATTACTGTATATCCATGATGGAACCGTGAACATTGTATTGTAAATAACTTTTTTTCAAAACAAATGTTGATCTAATAATGTGCAAAGAGTAAAAAAGCGCCAAGAACAAAGTAATATAATAGCAATAAGCACAAGAAACACAATATAAGTTGACTGTAATATAAAACATTATCTAAGAAATTAACTATTTACAAATATTTACAAAAGTCCACCGAATCAGTACGAGGATGCAAATGTTCAGTCTTGCTCTCTGCTCTCATACAATATCTTGTGAACATTAAACATAACATCAGCCCTGCGGCCCTCTGGCACTCTCCGCAGCAGATCAGCCACTGTCTGGCCGAAGCGGCTACACTCGTCGCCGGTGTCCTGCACCAGCTGTTCTCTGAGGTCCAGCGGCGGCATCTGCTTTACCAGCCAGTCCTCCTGGTTGCTCTTCCGTTTAGACCCCGCTCTGGACACAGGTGTACTCGGCAGATTACAGGTACAACGATGATTGGTTGGTTGTTCTCTGTCTGTGAAATTCGACTCGGCTGCACGGTGCTTGACATAGGGTGCCAGCCAGGACAGAAAAGGGTAAAATGCAGGCACCTTTCTGCCGCCTGGGTCACCGCTTCTTGGCGCCAGCTTTTTGCGGAGACGAACAAATTTGTCCCGCAGGTTTTTCCACCGCTTTATGCAGTCGGTGACGTCCAAGCCAACATTTTGGGAAATCTCTTTCCATGAGTTGTTTGCCATTTGGCAGTCTTTGTAGTGTGCTGAAGAGGGATCGTACAAATGGTCGTACTTTCGTACTTCCTCGATCAAACGTTCCTCAACTGGATCCATCGTTGATGCAAACAGTGCAGTGGTCACTTTAAAAATGGCGGTATAGCGGGAGGGGGAAACCGGAAATGATGTATAATCTGACCAATAACAGCCCTTGCGGTCTGCGTATCTCCGTCGCCTCGACGCGTAGTTACAATTTTTTAGAGGTGCACGTCGAGCTACGGCGGAGGGATAGGAGAGGGGTTCGCGGCGACACGGGGGTACGCCGTCGATTCGACGCAGAAGGATAAAACAGGCTACAATAATGAACGTAAACAGCGCGCTGATGACGTGTGGTGTCTGCGTGAACAGGCTGCTCTGCTCCGTGTCGTCTTCTTCTTCGGTAGATTTTTATTTGGCAGCTTGCAATCATTGTGCATTACCGCCATCTACTGGACTGAGGTGTAATCATGCTCCATGTCGACTGAAAGGGAACACGTTATTATTGAGTTTTTGTATTATTATTATTATTACAGGTTATTGTTAATTACAATGCCATTCATGAGTTTATCCCCCTAACAGTGTAATATTGTGCCTCCTATAGGCGCCATCAAAACTTTGAGAAGTGTGCTTAGCAGGCAATCTATGCATTTATTTCCATTCAAAGGGATGGAAACAAAATATTCCTTATCCAACATTAATGTATTTTAGTTGAGATGGGTGGTAGTCAAGAATTTGCTGTTAACCAGAGCATCGTAAATTCATGAAACTAAGCAGAACATGCTTCTCTGTCCATATTCACCAGGTTTAGAGAACTGGACTGCACATCATAACAGTCATAAAAAATGTTTTTGTTGTTGTTGTTTTTAGAATGGTGGATAAGTTTTACAGAAAAACATGAACATGATGAATATACACTTGTTATGGTTTAAAGCAAGGATTCAGAAAAAAATATCTTAGGCTACTATCATTTACTACGAATTTTAACCATCATGCACATTATTATTATTATTATTTAGCGAAGTTATATATTATAGCTTGATTATAATATATATAATATATATTATATTATTATTATATTATATTGCTTATTATAGCACCACCTTGTTTCCGATTTCCATAACATGTGGTGCGCATATTCATTTTCACACAATGTATGAATGTGTCTATTTTAAAATAGGACGTTCAGATTTAACGTTATTAGATGCTGGAGCTCCATTTTTTTAATCATAATGCCAAAGTACGATGCAATTTTAAATGATAAACCTTACAATTTTGTTAACAACTCTCTGTCGATCCGACTGTCTGTGGGAAGAGGTACAAAAATGCGGAAGGACAGTCTAGTTTTCAAGAAAGCTGGAGCTGTCAAAAGTTTTTCTGACAAATTTCTCAAAAACAGTAATTTCTCGGTTCAGGTAACACGGAAAAAGTAAAGGTTAATCTACATACAGTATAGCTACTGTAACATGATGCTGCCAATCTGAACACACATCCAGAGGACTCGCTCTCTATACAGCCAAAGCTCAAGAAAACGTTCATTAATAAAGCCATGAGCTACCATGACCTTCATTTTAGAATTAATTATACATTATGCATTATTCACCTTAATTATGAACATGTATATAGTAGTTCTTAGTAGTCCTCTGAAAGGTATAAAACATAAATAGTATGCAGCTAAAAGTGCACTATGAGCGTTCTTACTTACTAATCCGTTAATCTGAGTTTCTTAGTTATTAGTGATTACTTGAATGTTAATATTGCGTTAGATTTGTTCCTGTGTAGTTATTCATTAATGATGGAACAGTATCTAAAGTGTATAATGCATACTAATGCTCATACATAGATACATTCTTGCTAACCCTCTTTCTGTAAAAGACACACAATTCTGCACAATAATCTATAGGCGTGTGTGTGTTGTGTGTGTGTGTGTGTGTGTGTGTGTGTGTGTGTGTGTGTGTGTGTGTGTGTGTGTGTGTGTGTGTGTGTGTACTGTATATGCACTGTACTGTATATGCACATTCAGCACATTATGTGACTGGTGCAATGATCATAACAACAGACTCTCAGTGGGACATGAGACACATATTTTACACCAAACTCTGAGCACACATTTATCTGCCCACTCTCTCTGCTTTCTGCGTGGCTATTTTCAACCCTTTGCGAAAGAACTGGGTCAACCGTGTCATCTGGGGCTGATCACTTTCAAGCTAAATATTCACTGCTGCTACTCATTGCACAAACTACACAATGTTGTTTATCATTGTTTTATGAGGGATTTGAAGAAGCTTTTTTTTGTTCGCTATGATCCTGATGACGCTCTTTGATCATGTAAGAGTTTGTAGATGTACAAAGTTTGATATAAGAGATATTTACATACTGTGTATATTCAACAAGACAAAATAATACATTTAATTGCACATCACCGTTTGTTCAGAAGCAAAGTAAATTCTGTCATCATTTACTCGCATGTTTCCCTTGTGAAAAAGTGCTTAATTGTATTGAATGTGCACTTTTAGTGTACTTCAAATCTTAAAAGTGTATATTTTTAATAAAGTGTGCAGAAAATATTATTAAAATAAGATTACACATTCATGACCATGTTTCTTATTCAGCCGTGTCTTTAGCCATATGAGACAAAAGAATATAAGCTAATAATGAAATTACATGTAAAGTAACTGAATTTGGTCAAAAAAGCTCACTAAAGTTCAGCTAATTGCATTTAATAGAAATTCAAACTATAATACATTTTCATTAAATTGCGATTAAAATCCAAATAAGAAAAACAAAAATGACATAAAGTTAGCACTCAAGTATATTCTTTTAATTTCCATAAGTACTATTAAAAGTATGCTAATGTGTATATATATATCTCACAAGAATAGCATGCATTAAAGGTAAAGTGAATGTGGTGTGTTCAAGCTCTAAACGTCATCTTGTGTTCTGCAATAAAGGTTTAGAACGACACAGTGAGTAAATATTGACAGACTTTTATTTTAGGTGAGCTTTCCCTTTAATATAAGTGTTGCCTTCTCTAGTATCTCTGCTTGTTGCTTTTATTACACTTGTGCTGGAGTTGAGCATATATGTGTTTTATTAATAGATGAATATAAACATGCAGGTTTTTTGAATCCCTCATGAAACAATAATAAAGACTAGTTTCTGCACGGGGTTGTAAACTTTCGAGAAAAGCTGTCTGTGAATACTGTTTAATTCAGTCTACTGTGCAAGAGGTTCAAGTGTGCAGTTGTGTGTTTGTTTCATCAAATAAAATCAGTGGTATGTTTTTAATCACAGCTGCTTCATACAGTCTGACAATTTTTTTAAATATATATATATTATTTTTATGGAAGCTTGTTTCCACCACATAGAAAAAAAAAATAAAAAAGGTACATTTTTGCGACTTTTTATCTCACAATTTTGACTTTTTTCTCACAATTGCATGATATAAACTTTCAAAATGATATAAATGATCAAAATTCTGAGAAATTTAAATGTAAATGGTTTTATTCTGTGGAAGAGACAAGCTTCCATAATTAAATTTTTTGGGATTGGCACTAAAAGTCTTCCCTTATTTCTGGATTATGGGATGAAATGTATCTCTAAAATTTGTTGGCCGTTTTTGCAAGATTCACTCAGCCAGAGAATATCCTGAATGTCAAATCACTTTTAAAATGTTGGATTTCTTAAAATGACCTTTTACATGTGAATCTAAAACGACAATGTGCTTTTTCCCCTCTTATTTTTCATATAGCACTCTTTTTTTAATTATGTGAGTATTGTGTGCTGTGAATTTGTCCTGTGTGTGTGTGTGTGTGTGTGTGTGTGTGTGTGTGTGTGTGTGTGTGTGTGTGTGTGTGTGTGTGTGTGTGTGTGTGTGTGTGTGTGTGTGTGTGTGTGTGTGTGTTTGTCATGACAAAAATGACACCTGTGACAATAGTTCTCTCCACACATTTTAAAGGCAAGCAAGATACATTCAGTACAGGGCATGTTTCTTGTTTGTTGTTGTTTTTTGTTCTTTTTCATTTTTTCTTGTTGCATGACAAATTTAACATATTCAGGCAAAATCACCATATGAGGGAGTGCACTAAATGTATATATACATTAGTTCAGGTTAACTAATGATAGTTCAGTCTTGCTAATGATTATGCATGTTGATTTAAAAATATCAATCATTTCGACGCCTTTCCATCTTGCCAAAAAATGTTTCAGGAACCAACTCAGGTGCAGTCCTTACAGAAGTCATTGAGCACTATACATACAAAGAGACATTAGAAACAACCAAAGCTGAATACAGAAGTGAACTTGGATTAGCAATAACCCCATTCAGAAGTGACCCAGGACCAGCTTGACTATTCACCCTTTACTTTCAAATATGCTGAGAAAAACTGATCTCAGATCTGTCATGCTCTGCATTCTGTTTCACAGAGTAAAGCTGCGTTCACAATACCAGCGACTCAATCCCATTCATGTCAATGGAGAGCTGTCGATTTTTGGGCGACACATTTCTGTAAGCGTGTCTAGTGATGTGACAAGATATATAGAGAAACACTTTTGTTGGCCGAAACCCTGAAACGAGTTAGCAATTAAACACATCCGGGGTCCATTAAGTAAATGGGTTTTTTCTTAAATGGCTGAAATAAGGTCAGCTGTGAATACATAAATTTCGACATAAAATACATTAATATTACGTGATTTTTAAAGCTGTTACTTGTCTTGAAAAAGACGGTTGCTATAGTGTCTAAATGTGGAGAGTAAACATCATCACAATGAACATGTAAAACTCAGTCCACTTTTACAGCATCTTTATGTTTATAATCATACTCTTATAAACTATTAACTCAAACGTTCTGGGAAAATGTTTTTTATATATAATAAAAACTGGAGCTTAATGGTGGTGACGTTGAAGTCATGTGACCGTAGTGTAGTTCGTTTAAAGCCTAGCTTAGCTTTTTACTTCTGGTGATTGAATTTAGGCTTCAAAATTCATAAAAGTTGTGTTCATCAGTGAAAATGATCTTGATGGACTAAACATGCAAGTATCATTTTTTTATTGATCACCAAGCTTTTTTTTTTTTTTTTTGCGATAATCCAACCTGATCTCTTGGCAATTCGTACGAATTCTACGAGGTGGCTAATTCGTAAGAATTCATACGACCTCACTTTTTTGCTAAATCGTACATATTTTACGAGTTGCCCAATTCGTATGAATTTGTACCGCCCCTAAACCTACCCACCACGTGGGTTTAGACAAATCGTACGAATTGGTCGTGAGATAGCGTTGGATAATCTAAAAGCTATGAAAATCCTATTGGCGGTGTTGCCAGATTGGGCGGGTTCCCGCCCAATTGGGCGGTTTTGAATTTGATTGTGCGGGTAAAAAAGGGTTTGGGCGGGTGGACAAAATTTGGGCTGGTTTGGGGTCAGTTCGGCGGTTTTCAAACATCTACTTATTAAAGTCTAATTGGTTAAAAAACTAAACTAAAGTGTGCATGTGCTGTCATCATGACACACATGCAGAGTCAGCTGGCGTTGGTGTTGACGTCACCGACGAGCACGCACGCACTTATAGCCAATCAGCGATCAGCAGGCAGACGCGATTTAGCGCGATAATTTGTAGGCAGCTGTATATTCTAGTGATCGATAATGCCAAAGTGACCAGTAAGTTGTATCTACAGTAAAGAGTAAGATAGTGATCAACTCTAAAAACGTACACATGTGGTGGGAGGAGATGATTCGATGGTTAACTCTGAGAGGAGAGCAAAGTTCAGTTGAAATACTTGAATTGGAATCGAATATGGGACGACTCCTGTCCATGATCCATGTGCACTAGCCTAACCAGACATCTGCAACGTTTACACCGTCCAGACTGCATGAACTGTCCCTGACAGCTCCTGAAAAAGGTTTGATCAACAATGAATCAGTTTTGACTGCTAAATTCGGCATTATGTTCTACAATGTGTAACAGCTACTTCTGAGGGTTAAAGTCATCGGTACATTTCTTGATTGCCGTTTTGACAGTGTCCACCTGGGCATTTTAGTCATATTTGCTAATTCTCCTTAATTATTGCACTGTTTTGATCCGTTTTCCTGGGAAATTTATTTATTTTTTATTGTATTTTATCATCGTTAATGGTTAATGGTGCTTATCAACCTTGCATGACATGGCAATACAATTATATCACATTATTTTGGCAGTAAAATTTTGGGCGGTTTTTTCTCGGAGTGGGCGGTTTTTGGTGAGCTTTTGGGCTGGAAATCACCGTCCCAATCTGGCAACACTGCCTATTGGGTTTTTATCGAGGGAACCAGTGTGATGCTAACTTTCAGGTTGGCCTACACATTTTCGTCATTCCTGTAGCACTCTATATGTTTAATTTTATGCAAATGAAGAGCGACTTTTGGGAGTGACAACCAATAGGAGTGATAGGAGCCAGTGATTTCAGCAATCCTACGATCATTACAAATCACACTGTACGACATGGATCTAATAAACTACGACAGACTGTACGATGATGACACATATCGGATGGGCTATGACGCAAGTTAGTAGAGAAGAATAAAACGTTATCAGCATGAGCTAGTGGTGAACACATAGAGCAAGTCAAGATGAACTGAACTTTGGCATCAGAGGAACAGAAAGAGGAGATAGGCGCAGTCATGGCTAGGGAAAAGAGCTCAGCTCGCCACAATTTTACAAATGGAGCTTGAGGAAAGTAGATTTAAGTTTTAGCGGCATGTTGTGTTGATAAATATACAATTTCATGTTTCATTTTTATTGGCTAGTCAGTAGATGAGTGACAATGAACGTCTTTGAACTGTACGTGATCCGTGATCACAGAAATCACCACGATTGATCATCTTTCGTCTGGGACAGCCCAAAATCATACAATGGATCATGTTCAGACTGCAAGCAAAAATTCAATTACGATTTTTCATCTTCAATTACGATTTTATCCAGAAAGTCTGGACAGAAAGAAAAGAACAAATGAAATTGGATTTCTTCAAATCTGATTAAAAGCACATACGAGGTGGATTTGAATCAGATTTTTACAGAAGTGTCTCATCTGGACACTGGCTGCTCAGATCAGATTTCAAACTCTCTTTTGCGTCCCTATGTCTGGACACACAGATCTTATGTGATCACTGAACAGTGCGGACTGTCTGCCTGAAAAGATCTAATCTGAGAAGACATGTGATTTTCCTGCAGTCTGAAGCCGCTGGCAGTGTGAACGCAGCATAAAGCTGTATAAGTAGCAGAAAGCACATTCAGCTTTTTTTGTGGAAAGCACATAGAACTTTCCAATAAAATTTCAAACAACAGAAAAATAAAATAAAAAGATTGTATGAGTAACAAATACAGAATCTTGCTGGCTTGGGTCTGGTTTCTCAAAATGCAACGCATATTACTCATATTAAAAGATTGCAAAACTGATCTCAGTTCAATATAAAGGGTTTCTGTCTGTGCCTTTGTCTTTTTGTTTTGACTGGGTAGTATTATGGAAGCTTGTCTTTTCCACGGAATAAAAACGTAATTACGACTTTTAACTCACAGTTCTGACTTTCTCAGCATTCTCAAGCCAGAACTGTGAGTTAAAAGTCTGAACAGTGTAAAAAAGTTGCAGTCAACTTTTGAAAATGCAAATTTGTATCTCACAATTCAGACTTTTTTTTCTCGCAATTCCCAGTTTATCTTTCAAACTTCTGAGAAATTGCAAGTTATAAACTCTAAAGTGCGAAAAAAGGTCAGAAATGTGAGATATAAACCTTCAATTGCGAGATACAAAATCAGAATTGCAAGATAAAAAGTCACATTTACATTTTTTATCTTGATTCTGTAGCAGAAACAAGCTTCCATGGGGTTCGGCAGCATCCTGTCAATTACAATAGGAAATAGTTTGAGCTTATGATTTAGTTTGCATTTTTACAAATTCATTTGCGTCTTTACAGTAATGCACTCGCAATAGTGGAAGTGTATGGGGCAAGGCATTGTACTATGGTAATTAATGTTAAAATACATACCATTTTGAAAGTGTAACGACAAGACTAGACAATACTAATGCAAGAAAATCACTTCTCTGTGCAAAGTATCTGATTTTTCAGCTAAGCTTCACATTTGAGCTTTAAACCTTGTGGTGCGTTTGCCCCCAGATGTCATTTCAAATGCATTACTGTAAGGAAGATTTTTATTTTTACAAGCTGAGATCAGTCCAAATGATTTTCTGTGGCAACTGACAGTATACCACGCGATGAGTTTTGGGTAATGGAATCATTTTGGTTCTGAGGCACTGCACATTGTGATTGTGGGAAATGAACAATAGATATTTAATCTAGCAAATCTGTGTCTTTCTCTCTGAAATAATGGAATGACACAAACACGTTAAAAGTGAAGCGCTCCGCTTTTCATTGTCACTGACGCAGCTTGTATTTGTCAAACACACAAAGCAATACTAGCACAGTTCTCTGGTCATGTTAACCTATGACCCTTCATGACTATTTGTGAACTATGACCTTTAAATTATGACTCTGTCCACTTAGTGCAAAGGATGCTGACCGCTCAAGCCAAGCCCCACACATATGATGCCTTGCAAAAGTATTCAGACCAGGAACTAAGTTTTAAATTATGATGAATTACAAATCCTGCATATAAAGGTGATGTATGTATCTTCTGCAACACCAAACAGATTTGCAAAAATAACAGTCCCTGCTATATCCAGCCCAGTCATACTTCTCAAACACGTATTGAGTGAAATGGGACAAGAAAAACATGACTTTAACAGTGTTCACACTCAAATGATGTTTGCATTCAAATTTTGATTTTTAGTTATAACCTCAAGAACAAATATTTTTTTTTTTTGATTTTTGAACTTCTGATAGGCTAATGCTGTTGCTATACTGTTGCTACAACCCATTCTCATGGCAGTTTATAACCTTTTTTGCATTTTGGCAAATTTGTGGCTAATTCTTATGAATTTATTCATGTTTTCATACGATGTGCTTACGGCCCACTGATGGTTAGGTTTAGGTTTAGGGGTGGGGTTAGAGATCATGCTCATGTTTTTTTCCAAATAAAAACATAGCAATAGCAATAGTAATACTGACTAAAAGACTTTTAAACAAGTGAATTGGTGAAGGTCTGAAAATGTTTGCAAGGTACCGTACACACACTCACACACCCCTCTCCTAACTGCACGGATTCTCTTAAAGGGACAGGTGCACTGTTGTAAACACAAGGAGAGATGGAAAGGAGGGAAATGGAGGAAGACTTGTGATGTGTCCTAACAGCTGTTTGCAGTTGCTGCATGTTGTTCCCGTCACACACCGGAGTCTTTGTCACGCTCTCCTGCACCGCGAGAATGAAATGTGACAGGCAGCGAACGGGACAGGCACCTCAGAAACTGCTTTGCTTGCATCAAGTCCATTTCTCCGAGTCACTCAGGTGCAACACCAGCAACCGAGAGTTGAATCGAAAGAGTCACTGCATGCACACACACACACACTCGCTCATACTTTCTTGAACACATATCCGCACATCCAGGCCCACAAGGAATCTGCGGAGAGTTCGGCAGGATTCATAAACTGCTACACATAGTTCGCCCTGCACATCTTGGTTTAATAAATATTTGATAATGCTTCCAGCTGCCAATAATAATATAGCACTCTTCGCTTCCCTTAACTCACTTGTGACCCTGGAACACAAAACCAGTCAAAAGGGTCAATTCTTTGAAATAGAGATTTATACATCATATGAAAGCTGACTAAATAAGCTTTCCATTGGTGTATGGTGTGTTAGGATATGACAATATTTGACAGAGATACAACTATTTGAAAATCTGGAATCTGCAAAGAAATCTAAACATTGAGAAAATCGCCATTTATGTTCGCGCTTTTGTTGCATCCACTCACAAAAATATTTTTTATATATATTTACGATAGGAAATTTACAAAATATCTTCATGGAACATGATCTTTACTTAATATCCTGCTGATTTTTGGCATAAAGGAAAAATCGATAATTTTTACCCATACAATGTATTGTTGGCTATTGCCACAAATACACCCGTGCGACATGAGACTGGTTTTGTGATCCAGGGTCACACTTAATCACTTTGATCCATTGTACAGAATTCCGTAGAGTGGAATCAGTGGAATTCTGCAGTGGAGAATCTCGGGATAATTCCTGCTGTGGAAAACTGGAATTCTGCTGGCTGGTAAACTGTTGGGAACTGATCTGCTGTGGAAACTGTGGAATTCTGCTGTGGGAATTCTGCTGTGGAAACTGGAATTCTGCTGTGGAAACTGTGGAATTCTGCAGTGGAAACTGGAATTCTGCAGTGGAAACTGGATTTGTGCCATGGAAACTGTGGAATTCTGCTGTGGAAACTGGAATTCTGCCGTGGAAACAGTGGAATTCTGCTGTGGAAACTGGAATTCTGAAGTGGAAACTGGAATTCGGCAGTGGAAAACTGGAATTCCGCTGTGGAAACTGGAATTCTGCAGTGGAAACTGGAATTCTGCTATGGAAACTGGAATTCTGCTATGGAAACTGGAATTCTGCTGTGGAAACTGGAATTGTGAAGTGGTAAACTGGAATTCTGCATGTGGAAAACTGGAATTCTGCATGGAAAACTGGAATTCTGCTGTGGAAACTGGAATTCTGCTGTGGAAACTGGAATTCTGCTGGAAACTGTGAATTCCGCTGTGGAAACTGTGGAATTCTGCTGTGGAAACAGGAATTCTGCTGTGGAAACTGGAATTCTGCAGTGGAACTGTAAGAAAGTAGATTCTGTCTGCCTGCGATAAAGAAGTCTGTGACACTCATTCACCTCTCATCGGCAGTACTTCTCTGGAAGAATGAAACTCAGTCTTCCGAATAAGAAATGAAAAGTTGTTGTTCGTGCATTTCTGTGCAGACAGCCTGTCCATGTTTAATTGGTCGGTTATGTTGGGACATTTGAGTAGGGTTATAGAGAGCGCTGTGGTATCGGTATGGGCTGGAAGCATGTTGCAGAAGGCATGCAGGTGTTGTAATATACGGGAGAGCAGAAAAGCAATGGTACGCCGTGTTCCGTCATTTCCCCCTTGCTTTCTTTGTCTTTTCAGGCTGCACATGTTCATATCATCTCTAGTTCCCTCACGCACGGGACTCTTTCTTGGAGTGAGGCTTGTTGCCCAGGAGAGCATCCATCTCGCTCACAGTCTGAGGCGTCATCTGAGACAGCACCTGAACAGAATATGAAAATAATGTTATTAGGAAGGCTGAGTCTCATTTATCAAAAGTGTCAGTAAAAACATTCCATATTAAATCTTTTGAACTCTCTAATCAGTCGTCGAGGAAATGTATCACAGTTTCCACAGAAATATCAGGCAACACTAATATTTTAAACATGGGTAATATAATAAGAAATGCTTCTTGCACATCAAATCAGAAGATTAGAACCCTTGTGAAAAAGCAGTACACTTTAGCACTTTATTTATTTATGTAAATAATATACTTCAAAAGAATATACTCAAGTGTGAATTGAATGTAATGCGTTTTGACACTAAATTGGATGTTATTTACAATTAAATGAAAATATATTATAGTTAACATTTATTTTAAATGCAATTAGTTGAACTTAAGAGTATTTTTACCCACTTAAGTTCATCTTTATATGTAATTTCATAATTGTCTTTGAAATATGGTTAAAGTGTACTGATAAGCATTCATGGTAAACCAAAATATACTTTATTGAAATTTCAATTGAAACTTGAATGTCATGTATTTAAATATATTTGTAATTACACTTTTATGTGTAATGATAAGGTTGCAATTTAGTACATTTAAAAAATATTTACAAATAACACGCTACAGTTAAAATCATAATCCAGTACTTTACATGTGCTTTATTTAGTATGTTAGTCAACATGTCAAAATAAGTGTACTTACTTAAAGCACCACAAAAGACTTAACTTTTAATTTGACGTTATTATAAAACTACTTAGGTGTGTTAATACACATAGAGTAGTCATGAATGTGAACTTTCTTTATGTACACTTAAGAGGACTTTTATTTAATCACTATTATATCACGTGAAACGAAGTATAGATGTTTTTAGATTTAAAGTGCACTGCAAGTACACATGTACTGTAATACAACTAAGCACACTTCTTTTTTCACACAGGAATGATTTCTGAAGGATCGTTTGACTGAAGACTGGAGTAATTACAATTATACTGTAAACATTCCTTCCTTGACCTTCTTTCAAAAAACATTTAAAAAAAAATGAGCAGTAGTGTGTGTGTGTGTGTGTGTGTGTGTGTGTGTGTGTGTGTGTGTGTGTGTGTGTGTGTGTGTGTGTGTGTGTGTGTGTGTGTGTGTGTGTGTGTGTGTGTGTGTGTGTGTGTGTATTACCCGCAGGGCTCCGAGGTTCTCAATAAGCTGGTCTGTATTGGAGACACCAAGAAGTACAGAACTAACCCCTTCACTGCGCAAACACCATGCTGAGTGAGAGATTTCACAATATCTTACTGTAGGCAAACACCTTTTTTTATTAAAGACATTTGAATGAACAAACCATTTAATGATGCATATCACATGCAAAAATGGCAAGTACTTTCTCATTCTGGCATTCTCTAATATGACTAGTTAACTTTACACAACTTAGCACACATACGTGGATGATTCTTGGCCCGAATAAGCCTGAAAGTCGATTAGAATCAATAGTCAAAATCCTGGCTGAGCAGCCAGAGACACTCACCAATGGCAAGTTGAGCCGCCGTGCAGCCCAGCCGGTCAGCCACCAGGTGGAGCTCTTTGATTTTTGCAAGCTGTCTGCAGCCTTCTTCACTGTACACTCGCTCCTTTAGCCACTGATAACCCTAATGCACAATCAAACATTGAGACCATTAAGTACAGGGATATCATATCAATGACAAAATATCAAATCAAATGACAATGAGAAATTGAAAAGAGGGAGGAGAGAGAATCTACTGCTGACAAACTCTTCATGACTCACTTTCATTGCGGCTCTTGAACAGTCTGGCACGCCATCGCTGTATTTTCCTGTGATCAGCCCACATGCGAGAGGAGACCAGGTCATCGCTCCGACGCCTGACATGACATGTGACAGTCACAAGACATGGAGTTTGAGTTGACATCTGTCTGAATTAAACCTCAATTCCAACAATTAAAATCATGAAATTAAGTAATTATTTAAAAATTTTGGATAAATGAAGAAGTTGGGCATGACAGAAGTTGCATTTGCGTCATAGTACTGTGGTATAAACTACTTCTTCAGTACATTTTGTCCTTCAGCTCAGCTATTTTCATGCTGGAACGTGGAGTTAGTGTCATTAATACGGAAGAGGATTATGGCCAAGCAATAATAAAAAAATAAAACCATATCGAGATTAGAGTTATTATAATGCGAAATTAAACGCGTTAAATTTCGAGAAAAAAAAAGTAATCTAGAAATAATCTAATTTCTCAAAACACAACTTTATGTTTATTCTTGAAATGTAATGAGTTTATTCTCAAGATAGTATTTCGACTTTTTTCTCGAAATTGAACAAGTTCTTTCTCGAAACACAACGACTTTATTCTCGATATTTAATGAGTTTATTCTCAAGATTGTATTTTGACTTTTCTCTCTCCAAATTTAATTTCGCATTACAGTGACTTTAATCTTGAGATGGTTTTATTTCTTTATTATTGCTTGGCCCCAATCTACTTCCGTACATTAAACACTATGTACTAACAAAATATATTTTTATAGCATAAAACGTTTAAAAAACTATGAAAAATATTTCATTATATCGTGGTAGATGCTTCATCAGTGACTGAGCTCTTAATAGTGTGAAAAAGACTTCATAGGTTTTTTCTCTCTGTTGCAAAGTGTGCTAATATACAGTATCATTCATGACTACGCCCATTGCACGTTGCATACTACATATAGCCTTGAATCTGAGCAACTTCCATTTGGTTTAATGGCACATTTTTTGGTTTAATAACACATTTGGTTTAATGAATGATTTGAAGGTAACTCTCGTGGACTGACCGATCTTGTGGTAGAGCTCTGGAAGCTGCACCTCGACTTTATCCCTCTGGAAATAGTGATACTCGGCCTGCTCGCATACTGGGGGGATCAAGTTAAACTGCCTCGCTACGGAGTATGCCTCCTAAACACACAAACACACACACAAGACAAGAAAAGGTTAGACTGTCCTTTCTGTGGCCGAGATGCTAACAACCAGTGTTGTATACAGCAGTGTTTAGGAGTTAAAGGTACACTATGTAGCTTTTTTGGGGGTTAGAAATCAACAAAATTTAAATAATGCATAAATACATCATCAATCCTTCTTCCAGAGGAGAGTCTGCTGGCAAAAAGAGAACGCGACAGAGCTCGTAATAAAACAAGAATCAACAATGGCTTGGCTTTTTGTGAATGGCACGAACTAATGAAACTGAAATGCGGAGATTGTGTTTGTATTACTCAACAGGGGAGTAAGGTATTTTATTGAACAGATAAATTGTCAGATATATCTCTCTAACAGAGTTGCTTGTAAAGCATCATCTATTGTGAAGGGTTATTTCATTATGTTTGTTGTAACGCTGTGCTGGAATTTACTCTCCAGGAAGTAGCGTGTGTATTAATGTGTAAAGCTACAGTAACGTCTTCTGTTTGTCAGCTTGAGATCCTTTCTATATAAAATGATTAAATCTCTTAAGCCTATAGTGAATGTTTTATGAGCAGCAGCAAAACTATATTCATCCGCAGAACCGAAGCACAGCCAAAACAATGTTCTTCCACAAAATGCATGCAGTTTTGTTTTTAACCGCTAGAGGGCCAAAAGTTACACAGTGCACCTTTAATCAAATGTTATATTGTGTGACAGTAGTTCATTTATACTCATAATAGTGTAGTGTTTCCAGTAACAGTAGTTTTTTTCAGTGAGGAGAAGTGTCACAACCAAATGTTACATTGCTGTTAATTAATCAAACACATTCTCTTACATTGTTTTTTTCAAATGTTGCATTTGAAAGTCCAATGGACCCGGTAAATTGGACAGTTCAGGGTTTTTTTTTTTTATTCATAGTGAAATTTTTAGGCAAATGTAGTTTCATCATGTTTATATATAAATATTTTTGATCAAGTTGCAGATACATGTAATATAATTGAGATACATAGAAATAAAATTATAAATGATATTGCTGAATAGCCTTATATTTAAAATACCATTATGCCCTTGGGTCTTGAACTACTATAAATTGCAAGCTCGAGGTTTTACAAGCTACAGATTCAAGGTTGCCCAGCACTGGTATACACTTATTTCATTACAATAGTAAATGTGTTATGAAGAACAGATGGTATGCTTATGGAATGAACTTTGGTATAATGAGGGACGATATCCTACCATGATCTCCATGGCGCTCCAGCGTGACGTGCCCCAGTACATGGCCATTCCCTGGTTTATAACAAATGTCATCGCACGTACTACCTCTGAAAGAACATACACACAACAGTGCTCGTGATAAGCGATACAGCATAAGTTATTCATCTCATAACACATGTCATAAAAGATGTAAAGGGAAGATAGACCTTCCATGGGGCTGTTGACATCGTTTCGGTTGGCGAAGACAATATCCACGTAATCCAGCTGTAGTCTAGACAGGGAACCTCTGAGACCTGTAGACACATCACCATCACTGTCTCTGCGCTTCATTATTACCGTCATAATGGAGAGAGGTGGGATGAGCAGCACTTTACCTTCTATGATGTGTTTTCTAGACAGGCCTCTCTCTGTCTCTGCCCTGAGGATTATGAATGCAGATGTCAGAGAGGAGAAGATATGGAGTTAGAAAATTACTACAGTATATTCACTGAGTATTAGCATGCTGGAACATGGAGTTCACAGAGTTAATATTGAATGACTTACATTTTAAACACAATATCTTAATTGTACACTTACTTAATTCTATATATTCTCTCTCTCTATATATATATATAGAATTAACAATTAATAAATGTAAAAAAAGAATGTGAACAATTTTACAGATATTTTTATATATTAGTGCAGTCAAAACGATTAATCGTTTTTTTTTATAAAATGTGGATCTATATATATATATCAAGAAACCAATTTGAAATGATTCGAGCTTTGTGACATGGTGCATTATCCTGCTGGAAGTAGCCATCAGAGGATGGGTACATGGTGGCCATAAAGGGATGGACATGGTCAGAAACAATGCTCAGGTAGGTCGTGGCATTTAAACGATGCCCAATTGGCACTAAAGAAATGTGCCAAGAAAACATCCCCCACACCATTACACCACCACCACCACCTGCACAGTGGTAACAAGGCATGATGGATCCATGTTCTCATTCTGATTTCTGCCAAATTCTGACTCTACCATCTGAATGTCTCAACAGAAATCGAGACTCATCAGACCAGGCAACATTTTTCCAGTCTTCAACTGTCCAATTTTGGTGAGCTCTTGCAAATTGTAGCCTCTTTTTCCTATTTGTAGTGGAGATGAGTGGTACCCGTTGGGGTCTTCTGCTGTTGTAGCCCATCCGCCCACAGGTTGTGCGTGTTGTGGCTTCACAAATGCTTTGCTGCTACTCGGGTTGTAACGAGTGGTTATTTCAGTCAAAGTTGCTCTTCTATCAGCTTGAATCAGCGGCCCATTCTCCTCTGACCTCTAGCATCAAAAGGCATTTTCGCCCACAGGACTGCCGCATACTGGATGTTTTTCCTTTTCACACCATTCTTTGTAAACCCTAGAAATGATTGTGCGTGAAAATCCCAGTAACTGAGCAGATTGTGAAATACTCAGACCGGCCCGTCTGGCACCAACAACCATGCCACGCTCAAAATTGCTTAAATCACCTTTCTTTCCCATTCTGACATTCAGTTTGGAGTTCAGGAGATTGTCTTGACCAGGACCACACCCCTAAATGCATTGAAGCAACTGCATGTGATTGGTTGATTAGATAATTGCATTAATGAGAAATTAACAGGTGTTCCAATAATCCTTTAGGCGAGTGTATATATATATATGTACACACATTACATAAACACAAACTGTTATTTTAGATGCGATTAATCGCGATTAATCATTTTGACAGCACTAACATATATATATATATATATATATATATATATATATTATCTGCAAATATACGTGTAATTTGTATATTACTTTTTGTTTATATGTTCATTTTGACACTATTCTGATTTATTCATGTTAATCTATATGATTGTAGAACAGAACAGATACTCACTGTCCTCCCCAGTAGATCTTAGTCGTTACTACATAACTGGACCGTCTGAAACAGATTTTTTGGGGGAAATTGTGGTTATTATAGTGAGATCAAGCCTAATCCTGTCCTATAATTTTGTTCCATTGAATCCAGATAACACCCACATTTACTCTGAACTCAACCTGACTAAACCCAGAGCACAGGAGGAAATACAAGATATAATGTCAAAACTTTTCCATGATTAATGTCTGAGAAGAAGAATATGTACACTCAAACTGATTTGCCACAACATTCATCTAAAATAAGAAGCATAAGAATAAACAGATCACCTCCAGCCTTTCTTCTTAATGATGTTGCCTAGAGTGATTTCAGCCCTGCAGAAGAAGAAAGACACAAAATCTTAAAACATATTTGTGTTATTATTATTTCTACACTTTAAAAAAATATCTAAACATCCTTAAATCACTTTTTATTTTTTACCTGAGAACCAAAACTGCTTAAATATTACAATGGTCATATCATTCTTTTAATATTATTATATTATATTGTATCATATTATATTATATTATATTACACATAAATATCACAACATATTAATTTGTTTCTTATTCTCCAAAAAAAAAATTAATTCAGTATATTAATTCGTATTTATACTGTAAGTGAGGAAAAAAAGACTGGGAATGAAAGAAATGAGAGAGGGGCATGACAGTGAGAACAAGAGGAGCGTGCTGAAGAGAAAGTGCATAGAAACAGAGACTGAGAGCGAAGGATTCGTAAATGGCTTTTGGCAAGAGAAGTCATGAGCACACATTAATCATGTGCCCCGGCTCTCTGCACGCGCTCAAACAAGCGCTGTTAAACTGAGGCGTTCGCTGAGACAAGCATCGCTATTACTATTTCTTATGCTTTGGGTTCAGAATGTGAACAAACTTAAGCATGTAACTTGCAATACATTGCTTGTGCATGGGAATGATAGCTTATTAAAGTCAGATACAAAAAAAATTATTTTAATAAAACATTGATTACTTTTAGAATTGTGTAATATTCCTCCTTATATAAAGAATGGTTATGCTTTTGATAAATCTACATTTTGTGCTATTTGTATTGTATCACGTGACTTTGAATAGTCTTATACATGTTACGCATGCGTAACAATTTTGAAGAAGAATAAGGAAGAAAGAAGGGTTGGTCTTTTAACCGTGGAAAAGGCTAGAATTCATGTTTTTGGAACGTGAATAAGTGTAAGTTCTGAGTTTGATCTGTCTTATAATGTAACAAGACAAAGAAAAAGTAAAGCTTTTCAAAACAAGTTATTGATTCAAGCGTCAAATCCTTTGTGCAACACTCTTGTGGAAATGGCAGAGAACGAAAAATGGCTTAGATTGCCATTACCCTTGTGAAAAAGTGTGTTCTTTTGTATTAAGTGTGCACTCAAATATGTCTAAATAAAAAAAAAAACTACTTTGAGATAATATTGATTAAATAAAAGGCCACTTAAAGAGAGTGCACATTGTAATAATGTTAAATAAAAAACGAATTTACATTTTAAATCATGTTTTATGTGGTGCTTTAAAGTAGTACACTTGTTGTGATGTGTTGACTAACATACTAAAGCACATGTAAACAACTTGACTGCAATTTTAACTTTGTTTTGTTTTAATGTACTACATATGAGTAAATACAAATTCATTTAAATACATGACATACAAATGTCAATAGAAATTACAGTACATTTTACACAGTACAATTACAAGTACATTTTAGTTGACCATAAATGCTTGTGAGTACATTCAGCAGTACACTTTATATTTCAAAAACAACAGAATTATGAAATTATGAAAGTACTTAATTCCTAGTTAAGTGGGTCAGAAAACACTCTTAAGTTCAGCTAAATGGATTTAATAAAAATGTAATCTATAATACATTTTAATTTAATTTCAATTACCATACATAAAGTGTTGAAAACATTTACATTCAGTTCACACTATATTCATAAGTCTCCCTGTAGTGAAAATCCAGCTTTTAATGTTGTTTATATGTCTATGTGGTGTTTTTAATAAGACAAACCATGTGTAAATTAATGTCAACACAATTGCTGAGTATTTTCTCCTTAAAACTGCAGTGAACCAAAGACAGTCTCAAAAACACAAAAACAAAAAGTTTGAAATCGCTGGTGTTTATGACGTCACAAACTACCTTGTAACCAATCAGATCAACGTGTGATCGTCAACGAGTGGATCTCTGAGTGAGTGAGTGGAGGCGGGGCTCATTTGCATATTCATAGAACCACTTATACTAAATGAGGCAAGAGTGTAGAATTACATTCAAGCTATTTTAAAGCATTCAAAGATAAGGTTTAAGGGATAATATGATTGACTACAGGGGACTTTAAGTATATTATTTCCATAATGAGCACTCTTTTTTTGAAGTATGAAAAAGGGAAAAATAAAAAAGTAGCCTATGTGTACAGTGTACATGTGTCAAACCAATGACCTTGTGATTAGAGAGGAATGTTCTATCCAGGTTTCTTGCATTATTTGTGATACTAATGTCTGAAATTAAACGGTGTCTTACAGCAGCGAGTTTGATTCAATTTCAGTTCAATTCACTAGATTATTTTTAAAAACCTATAATGTCAGCACATTCCTGAAATTAGCTGATGTGAAAACAGAAGTGACTATGTGTGAGCATGTAAGTGGTGATGTAGGTCACCAGAGCCGTATGCCAGCCAGATGCCCGCTGTACGCAGGACTCGACAAGCGTGACATGCAAAGACATGCTTCTTCATGTGTAGTGACCCTGCGTTTAAAAGTGACCTGGCTAGCTGGCTACTAATAGCCATTCATTTTACAGCATTGACTATTTCAAAACTATTTCTTAAACAGATTAAAAATGTTTAAATCATTAAAATGGGTGCGCCACAAAAGGGTTGTCAATAAAACTTGGCTGCCTATTTATTTGAAAAAATATTAAATCGGTGCTACCTGGCTAGAGAAAACTGAAAAAAGGCGGTTGTCTTCCCTACTTTTGACAAATAGGAAAACTTCAACACCCATAATGCACTGGGCTTATAAGCATTATTAGATGTTGCCATCCAAGGCCACTCCCACCAGTCTGCTATACGCTTGACCAGAGTCATTTACCTCCTCGCTTCAGTAGGAAATAGCAAACTTTTAGTCATAGCGTTGACTTGTACTGATCCCTGGTGCAAGAATTCAAATATTAAATGTTTAGCGGGAGTACGTTATTTCCTGTCAATCCGACCGTCCCTGGGCGGGGATACAAAAAAATGTGAAAGTATAATCTGTAGTTTTGACGAAAGCCCTGGAGTTGTCAAAAGTCATCCGGTGAACTATTGTTGACAAATAAATGTGCATTTCTCTGTCCACGTAACACAGAGTACAAGTGAACATTGTTTATTTACATATACTACCGACATTGTAACAATACAAAGCGGTGTAGCGTATTTAGGGTGAATCTGAATAATTAAATATATTCTGGATAACTAAAATCCTAAGAGCCTTCAAAGGCCGGGAAGCTTCCAAACCAGCGTTCCCCACCCCAGGACTCAAAATTAACACACACACACACACACACATTCCACCACACATCCCCCCCCAGGAATGTGGAATGTGCCACAGGAAGTTAATGTTACAGAGAAAAGAAACTTCTCTTTTTAAAAGACATTGTAAACAGAAATATTCAATGTGTTTTATGTGTTTGTTTGTTCATGTTACATTGAAATAACTGAGTTTACCATTATGTATTTTTACATGTAACTGCGTATTCCCTAGAATTCTAACGAAGGAGAACTGAATTTTGCAGTCATATATATTCTATTATACTTCCCCTTTTGAATTATACGAACAATGTATCTAATCTAATCTCATCTTACGATTTGTCTTTTAGGGGTTTGATCTATGTGTTGGGAAACTAATGGTATAAGGTCTTAAACTTTGCAAACTGTTTAACCAAATCCGTTTTTGGCAAGTTTGGTCTTGATAAACTCCAATCTTCGTTCCCCATTTGTTAATTGACATTACATTTTGCTAAACTTGGTGACACACTAGTATTATAAAAATTGTGAAGATTCTTCCCTTAAACACCCAATGAAATTAGGGAGTCAAATGCCTGGTTAGAACACCATGGGCCATAAAACCTCCCTCCAAAGAGAAAGCTCCTGATTGGACCCTCTTCCAAAAGAAGGCGGAAAAGTCAGGGCTTCAAAAGGACTGAACACCAGTTTAAACACCCTCTTGCTTCGCCCGTCGTTACTGCTGCATCATGTAACCCGATCCGTGGTCTCCTTCGGAGACCCGATCCGATCTTTATATCTTTCCTTTGTAAGGCAAAGTTTTGTTTTCCATAGTCGACTCTGTTTACTTCCACGGAGTGAAACAAACGTAGCCGAGCTACTTTCATTGGTAATGCTACTCAAAGACTTTAAACCGCCGCGCAACCCGAGCGCTCAGAGACAACACGTGACGCTTACACACACAAAGGACTCCGCTCACGCACGCGGCCGGGACAGGCCTTCAGGAATGCGACAACACAGCGAGACCCATAACTTGTGCAAGTATCTCTTTATAACGCTTCTAAGGAGCATTAAGATGATGTTTCGTGTTGTAATCAGAAAGGTGAATGTCTTAGGAGGAAGTATGCCAATGTTCTCTCTCTCTCACTCTCTCTCTCACTCTCTCTCTCTCTCTTTTCCCTCATCCATTGCCCAAACTTTACGCATTTCTCGTTCATCAATGTCTTAATGTGTTTCGTTCGTGTTAATGTTTGTAAATACATGTATTCCTGTAACGTAGTAAATATATATAAGTAGACATGCCTTTATTAAATCATTATATTCACTTGACTGATGGACTTCCTCTTTGCTCAATTTCGAGTCTCTTAAGTGCCAAAGATCTTGCTACGAACTTTATAACTTAAAGATAGCTTTACATATTTGCTTATAGGGCAGAAAACCCAATTCTTCTGGCCAGAGAATTGCGTTTCCTGAAATCCTATCAAGTAAGATGATATTGGGGATCCCCTCAATATTATTCGGACAATTGAGCTAAATTAATTTTGCCTGCTTTGTAAGACGTGATCTGTGTAATTAACTGCAATCAACTTGTAAAAAAAAAATGAAAGGATTGCATGTATACATCCAGGTAAAATGACATTCTCCTTTAGAGGGAGATTTATTAACATGTAAGACTGATCTAATCCAAACATGTATGAATAATTATTAATTACGAATTATTAATTATGATATGCAAATTCCCCAAGGATTAGACCCGCCTAAAGTCTTTACAGCGGGTTGAAAAATCGGCAAAGTTACACTTGAATCTTTCAATTATTAAATTGAGTCACAAAACACACAATGCAGTTGGGTAGTATCTCTGTTGACTTTTTTTTTAAAATGGACATCGAGATTTTAGGTTAAAATTTATATAGCATACTTAAGAAGATTACGGTACTGTAGATTAGAAAAGATTCAACTTTGTCACTGTGCAGAGTAAATGCACACACACACGCACACATATATGCATTTATTATTTTTGTTAAATTGCATTTAAGATGCAGATGAAAATGCATTAAGGAAAGTGTATATTTGGTCAACATTAGTTTACATTTCACAATTTGTAATCAGTCCTACAGTGTATTTTTAAATATTCAATAAATAGCAGGTAAAAAAAGCGGCATGCATAATAAATATAAAAGAACTAGCAGTTTGAAAGTAGCTTTAGATGGAGTAAAGCATGTCACACTCCAGGACATGTGGGCTTCTCAGAGCTGATTCATGTAATCTACACATGCTGCTCCAAATGACGATGAGAATGTTCGTATAATCCCTCCAATAATCACGAAGATCTACTAACAGCTGTTCAGTTCACACAACCTTTATTTCAAACTACAGTTATATCACATTACATCAGCACTGTCCAGTCCGGCTCAGAGCCTCCATCCTGCAGAGTTCAGCTCCAGTCTGCTCCAACACACACGCTTAACTGGGACTGAAGCTAAACCCTGTTGGCAGGAGGCTCTCTCGCTCTCTCTCTCTCTCTCTCTCTCTCTCTCTCTCTCTCTCTCCTCTCTCTCTCTCTCTCTCTCTCTCTCTCTCTCTCTCTCTCTCTCTCTCCTCTCTCTCTCGCTCTCTCGCTCTCGCTCTCTCTGCTCTCTCTCTCTCTCTCCTCCTCGCTCTCTCGCTCTCTCCCTCTCTCCCTCTCTCTCTCTCTATCTCTCTCTCTCTCAAGCCCTGCTCAACAACACTGCCTACAAATACAGATCTCAGCTCTCAATTCTGTTTAGTCAGAAAGAGATGTAAAAAGCCTAGCGAAACCATCGGTCAATTCAAGAAGAAATAAAAAAGTTTTATTAGCACAAATGCTCGCCTTGCTCTGTTCTGTGATGTACGTTCGTGATTCTCCTGTTCGAACTCCTTCATCAAAATCAACAAATCTTTTTTCGAGTCATTTAGTTCATTTCGTTCGTTGAATGAATGAAATGACCATAGACAGTATAAGAAGTGGACAGAGCCATCTCATTGGAACTCAGTTAAGACAGTTGAAGCCCATTTTTAGCGATTTTTGAGCTGACGCGCAGACTCCAACCGACTCAAACTAAGCGTGATGACGTGAGCAACCTGTCTGACAGACGTACATCTTCTAGTAGCTGTGTCGTGAAAATTGCCAACATTAATCTTGCAGAGACGGGGAACTTGAGCAAAGAGTTATTTGGCGTGAGTGAGCAGGAGTATTTTGTCCGTTGCTTTTATGGACTCATTATCTATGGGCTTCTCCCTTGACGGGACGTCCCCCCGATTGCCTGCGAGCTTCTCCTCCTGTCTGTACGGTAATTTCTGTACAGCGCAACAGAGAGTCGAGTGGTTATGACGCAGTCGTTAGCCTATTTTTACAAAAACTGTTTCTACGGGGCCATAATGTAACATAGAAGGTAATGGAGCCCTTTATACATTGTCATGTTTCTTTAGAAATAAATAATGGACAAATGTAGTCTTTAAACGCCTCAGATGTAAAGTTATTCGCCGTCAAAATGACGCCAAAATGAATGGGAGTCAATGGAAATGCTAACGCAAGTGAAGTTCTGCTACAAGATGGCGGCACCCGGCCGGCTTCAACTTCCGGTCGATGGATTACCCCCTTGGGAAATGACTCGAAAAAAGATTTGTTCATTTTGATGAACGGGTTCGAACAGGAGAATCACGAACGTACATCACAGAACAGAGCAAGGCGAGCATTTGTGCTAATAATACTTAAACTTTTTTATTTCTTTTTGAATTGACTGATGGTTTCGCTAGATAAGACCCTTATTCATCGTCTGGAGTCGTTTAAAGCCTTTGAAGCTGCACTGAAACTGTCATTTGGACCTTGAACCGTTTGGGGCTCATTGAAGTCCATTATATGGAGAAAAATCCTGGAATGTTTTCATCAAAAACATTAATTTCTTTTCGACTGAAGAAAAAAAGACATGGACATCTTGGATGACATGGGGGTGAGTAAATTATCAGGAAAAGTTTTTTTAAAAGTGAACTAATCCTTTAAGAATATAGTATAATGAAGAATATAAATATGTAAGTGACTTATTCACAATACAGCACTAGCCTCGAGTACCTTATTGCTTTTACAGTGTACAACGATTACCACACAATACAAATATTAAAGCAAAAAAAAAAAAAAATTATCATTGCAACTTCATGAAGGAAAACCACTAATCACTAAAAGTCTTCCTTCCGCTGGAAAATAAATAGTCCCTGACCGTGAACAGCAACAGAAGTTACATACATTATTTCGCCATTAGATGGCTGCAAAGACTGTCTTTATGAGTGAGTCTGTCAGTGGAGAAGACAATTTTATATTGAAAGGACTGAAACTTGTTGTAAACATGGAGAAGCAAGACACAACTGACAGATGACTAGGGCACGGGAAAACATCTCGGTTACTAACGTAACCCCAGTTCCCTTAAGCCTCGTACACACCTGGACGAATATCGGCTTGCGTTATTCGTCAGCGTTATTCAGCGCGTTTTTTGTGTTCACACCCAAGCGATTTTCGCTGACGATGAGCCGAGTGAACATGCAAATTCATTCCCTGACATTAGATGGCGCTAAATACCCCGGTCCACAAAGTGCTTCTGACACTCGCCTGTCACTCAGAAGAAGAGAGCAAGTTTGTCGCGTTTGTCATACAGTTCTTTATTCTCGTTGGTGTCTCTTTATATACACAACAACAAGACCAGCAGCTCTACATTCATCTTGCCTTGCATCTTCCTCGTCTTATTTCTTCCTGGCAGAGTGTAGTAGACGCTATCTTCTTCGCCATTACGTATGTGTGCTCGGCAAGTCCGTTTTGTGTTTGAGCGCCCCCAAGTTGTGTTTTACTGTAACTTCAGAAGCTCCAGACACGTGAGCAAAAGCGGCAATCTCATTGGTCGGATAGTTTTTGACGCAGCGCGTCAAACAAAAAAAACGAACCGAGGCGTTTTAAAAAAAATTACGCTTTTACGCATGGCGTTTTACGCGTCGGTGTGCACACTCACATTGGCGCCCATTGTTTAGTCACGAGGCGTTAAACATTGGCGAATATCGCACGCGAAATTCATCCCGGTTTGAACAGGCCTTTAGAGTAGGGGACGAGTTTTGCGTAAGTTACGTAGCTTACGCTATGGGAAAACTCCTTTTCTCAAGAATATTGAAGCAAATTTTTTAAAACGCAGTGCAGCCGCACAGCAGACATACAGCTGCACGCCTTAGCTCGCTCATTGGCTGAGCCAATGGCTCAGAGGCCATGGGACAACGGGGGCCCTTAGACTCATAAGCCGGCGAGATAGCATCAACTATCCAGTTTGACAGTCTCTGCCTTTGTGACCGCACAACCTCTGGTGTGGCCTCCGAAGAGCTGTTCTGACAGCAGAGCGCTCCAAATAGACTCTGAGAGCCCTCACAGGGAAGAGTAGGTTTGCGTCTCTTTCGTCTTCTGACAAAGGAAGAGCTGAGAGCGTAATAACCTGCGCTCTGAACGGAAGTCGAGAGCACTTTAGAGCCATACCCGTTGAGGGGCCATACATGGAGGGGCCACAGGTCGGGACGGGGATGCCAGATCGTCCCGTTCGCCTGCGTGAGGAGGTCTCTCCTCAGCGGTATCGGCCATGGGGCTGATTACAGCCGCTGAGTCAACTCAGAGAACCATGGTTCTTCCAGAGCGAGGCTACCAAGAGCACTGCACACTTGCTCTCCCTGATCTGTTGGATGACCTGAGGTAGCATCGTGACCGGAGGGAATGTGTACAGTGGGCAAAAGTGGCCAGAATGCCACGCATGAGTTGGTACACAGGGTTTCAACCAGCGCTGGAGGGGACGCATACAGAAGACCCAACTGGAGTACTGATGATGCTGAGGCTTAACATCCTCTGAAATCTCTTGAGAGGAGCACAAGCGCCTGCTGGGGGGTTCCAACACAATCTTGGGACGGGGTGTCCGTTGCTCTGGGAACTGCAGCAGTTGAGCGAGAGCGGTGACAGACTTCAGCCGGTGGCCGGGGCTGGGAGACGGGCGGCGCTGGCTTCGCTAGCTGAGTAGGCGGCGCCCTCTTCTGGCGGCCCGAAGCAGAGCTGGATCGTTTAGGGAGAAAGTGACAGATAGCCTGTGATGCTTTCTGAGCCTCGGTGTAACATTCCGTACCTTTGACTGCTGGATCAAACAGACCGGTAGTAGAGATAGAGGAGTCGAGAAAAGCCGCCCTATCTGTATCCTTCATCTCTCTTAAGTTCAACCAAAGATGACGCTCAAGCACCGACAAGTTCGTCATGCACCTGCCAATCGCCTGGCCGGTTTATTTGGTATCTCGCAGAGCCAGGTCTGTGGCGCTGCACAGGTCTCTGAAAGCTTCCGATTCAGGTCCAGACTCGTCCATCGAGTGGAGAAGTTTGGCCTGAAAAACCTGAAGGACAGTCATGGTGTGAAGCATAGGCCTGGCTAGCGAGAGCTGAAGTGATGTGGCAAGGCATCGATGGGTGGGTCGCCTTAGCTTTCCATCCCATAGCGGTGGATGGGCAGAGGTGTGCTGCCGGCCACCGCCTCTTCGAGGGGAGGAATCGCTTCATTCCCTTTTTCCACAGCGCCGTCGACGGTCTAGAGCGTTGAGGAGAAGAAATGAAGAAATCAAGGGAATGATTCAGATCTCTCTTGGCGCAGCTACTAGGTTGCTCACGTCACATCTCCGTCCTCAAGATCAGTTTGAGCATGCGCAGTACGCTCAGCCATCAGGAAGTGAGTGCTTCTAAAGGGCTTCAGTTTTCTCCGTAGAAATCTATGGGGTCGCTGTGTCCATTTCTTTCACTGTCTATGGTCTGATCCCCCAAAAGAGATGAGACCGGCCGCTCGCTGAGAGGGCTAGCAAGGGTGTTTCTCTGGGAGAGAGCGAGGCACGTGGGGACTGGGCCGGCGTGTGCTCGCTCGTGTTCATCCGCTCTAGCATCCTCTGTGCATTGCGCTTTTTCTTGCTCGATCACAGCAGAACAGCAGGCTGAAGGCAGCGTCCAGTTGAAAACCAGGAAGCCGGCGTCCTCAGAACTGCTTAGCAGATGCTTGTTCCGCTGAAGGCTTTTCAACGGCGGCGAGGCTTCTTAGCCTCAGAGAAAAGTGAAACTTGCTGAAGGAGATTAAATCTGAATTCTATGGCGAAATGGGGACTTATATTGCTATAAGCCATGCCCATTCTGGCGGGCTTTGACGCGCGCTGGCGTGCAGCTTCCTGATTGGTTCGCACATCCTAGCCTACCCGCCATAGGTTCACGAGTTCACACTTACGAATGATCAGAGAGTAAACGGTTACGCGTATTTGGCGTGCTGTCCGGGGGGAGGGCTCCGAGCTCAGAAATTGGGCCCAAACCCAGAGTACCCTCCCTATTTCTGGTTAGGAAGATAACCAGGCAAGTGTGAGGTGATGGGGTGGTGGAGGAATGCTGAAAACTGTCGAGGAATATGGGTGAGTCAACTGCGTATATTTATAGGCCTTACTCATGCTGATTAAGTGGACCTGTTGATTTATGATTGCTGACAGCTGGTTGAAATGACTTGATTGTTTGATCATTAGAACGTGTTCCTCCCGAACCTTGTTAATAAAACATAATTTTGTGCAGTCGCCGCAGCACAGCCAATGAGCAAGCAAAGGCGCTCAACTCTATGTGCAGCGGCACTGCGTTTTAAAAAATTTGCTTCAATATTCTAGAGAAAAGGAGTTTTCCCATAGCTTAAGCTAACTTACGCAATATGAGAGTATGTAATGATATGTGTAGTGATACATAGAACCGTTGGGTGAAGTGTTTTATGGTTTTATCGTGAATAAAACACAGCTATTGAACAATCAGAAATAAGGACTGAAACTAACCGTTTTTAAAAGAATATACTTAAGTGCAAACAAATTGTAATGTTTGGACACCTAATTGCATGCTAATTGCAATTAAATGAAAATGAATTATAGTTAAGATTTATATTCCAGGGTTATATTATTTATATATATTTATATTATATGCAGTTAGCTGAACTTTAGAGTGCTTTTTTGACCCACTTAAGTAGGACTTACAGTAAGTAGCCTACATCTTTACTTGTAATGTCATAATTATTTGAAATATGGTTAAAGTGTACTGTTGAATGTACTAACAAGCATTTATGGTTAACTAAAACTAAAATATACTTTAATGTCATTTCTATTCAAACCTGTATGTCATTCACTTCAACATATTTTTATGATGGAGGTTGCAATTTAGTCCATTTAAAATATATTAAATGTAAAATTGAATAGCACACAAGTTAAAATATGATCAAGTACATGTGCTTTAAAGCACAAAAAAAGTAATGATTTAAAATGTACTTTCATGAAAGTGAACTCTATTTAAGTACATGTAAGTGGCCTTTTCATCATTATTATTTTATATATTATTCACAAGTACAAGTAAAAAATGTATATACTTTTAAGAATTGAAATACACTACAAGTGCACATTCAATACAATTAAACACACTTCTTTTTCACAAAACACATTCAGAAATGTAGTGGTAGGAACAAAATCCACACCTGTGGTCCAGTACAGAACAGCAGAAAAAAGTACATGGAATCTCTTATCCAATATATTGTTGGGAATCGTACCTGCCTGAAGCATAGACTTCTGCAGTGTCGAACAGATTCACTCCGTTCTCATATGCTATCGTCATCAGACTCTCTGCCATCTATAGAGGAAAACATCCATCCACACACAAACACACGCATAAACTGACAGAGATCTGGCCATTTACATAAATGCTCTTGGTGCAAAAGATGCTTCAGTTACCACAGAAAAATAATTTAAACTCATGCAGATTATCATGCAGTATGTTGCTCTCAAGTTTAAAGATTTCTAACTTCGCACGGACATGGTAAGCGATTGCATCGATTTGTTGATCCCTGTGCAATGCCGTTCCCTATTGTGAGTGTGATAGTGTAAAAGTTATATTGCTTTGATTTTACACTGTGTTTGACAAGTTGAAATAATTTTCTGTGGTAATCAGATGATGCTGTAAATGCAGTGTAAATTGTATTATACACATAATATTTCTTTAAAGGTTTAAAGCAACACTATGTAACATTGTTTACCTTAAAATAATGTTTCCAAAATCGTATCAGTGGTTCATCAAGTCGTAACGGGTGAAAGGCACGTCTGCCATAGCCTGACGGGGTCTGTATCGCTTTTACTGGCACTATGTAACTTCGGGTTTCGGGTAGGAACCCGACCACAAAAAGAACTACAAAATTCGACTGCTTTACGTCAAGCGCTACAATAGTCATTATTTAGTTTTTCTTCATTTCTGATGTCGCAATACATCATCCTTTCATGAAATCATGTAACATACTCTACCTTGTCTGTGGACATCGTTCATTCTAAAGCCGGTGCTGGATAAACAGCGAGCGTGCGTGCGACGGTAGGCTAAATTATTTACGACAGCGGCAATGGACAATTTCGTTTCCAACCAGTAGGGCGACCGAAGAGGAAAAGTTACTTGGTGTTACTTTAAAATCTAATCATTTACTTTGCCGTTGCAAACCTGTATGACTTTCTTTCCTCAGTGGAACAGAATGTTGGTAGACAGTTTTGGTTACCATTGATTTTCACTGTATCAAAAAAAAATCCCAGACGTTTCAATATTATCTTCTTTTATGTTCCATTGTAGAAAAAAGTAATATAGATTTGGAATGACATGAGAGTGGGTACATAATGACAGAAGCATCAGTTTCTTTTGTTTGAACAAAAGAAACTGTATCTCTTTAAGCATGTAAATTACACTGCAGAAAGACGCTGGAAGTAATAGAGCTGCACGATTCTGGATAAATTGAGAATCACAATTTTTTTTTGTTTAAAATAGAGATCACAATTATACCACAATTCTGTAGAGACAAGTAAACAAAATAACATTTAGGGACTAATTCACTCAAGGTTCTGACAAAATGTTAATTGCTGTAGTCGATTTAAAAATATATGTAATTAATTTGAATAAAAAAAATTTAAAATCAGTTTGATTGAATGATTCAATGACAAATCAATTTTTTAAGTCACTTGTCGCCGCCTACTGGAGTAACGATGTAATCGATACTATCTTTATTTAAAGGTACTTTCAAAAAGGTTTTAATTGCTACCCTAGAATGCATGTTGCAATCATACTAATCAAATTATTTTCGAATAAGATCATCGAGATCACAATCTTTTAGCGATTAATCGTGCAGCTCTAGGAGGTGATCGTGTGAGGTAATGTAAAGTTTATCCTGAACATTACAGTTCACCTCGTCAGAGATCTGAGATCCAAATGTCACCCAGGTGCCTGTGAACAGAAAGAGAGTGAGTGAGAGAGAGAGAAGGATGAAGAAGTTAGGATGGATAGGAGTGGCCTTTTATTTAATTAACATTACATTTTCTGTTGAGTTTTTAAAAATATACTTTTAAGATTTGAAGTGCAATACAATTAAGCTCAATTATTGTTTCACAGGAGTAAACTGGGTTAAATTAAAGTATTTATAACATGGAAAAAATAGACACTTCTGCTTTAAATAAATGACCGACTCTCTGGATACTCACCAAGACCCAAGCAAGAAACACGTAGACCCGACTTCCCAAGGTTCCTGAGAGAAAAGATGAGAGAGAAAGAGTATTTAGTATTCCTTAGTACTCCAATCCATATTAAATATACCTGAAAGTATACCAAAAATACCTGGGCCCGTATGTATAAAGCCACTCAGAGTAAAATTTTAGTCTCAAGTCTGTCAAAATTCTAAGAATTACATAATTTTACTCTTATTCCTAAACTTAAGAGTAAGTGTGATTCATAAAGGTTCCTAAGTGTTAAGATTTGGTCTCAGCTCCTAAATTATTTAAGAGAGCTGGAGAGGTCTCCTAACCTAGTTAGGAGTAACAAGATGGCAGCAGAGAGATTAGGCCATGCACTTTTCAACAAAAATATGATGTATAGTAAAATGAGTTGATCAAACGATTAAAAAACTTGAATCATCAAGGTATTATTTTTGTAACTTGCCTTTAAAAAAGTTTTATAGCAATGAAATTAAAGTATTATTTATATTTTTGGCGACTGGAATTCATCAGTGCACCTGTGATGACTCGGGCCCTTCAGTCCACAGTTAGCAGGCTCTTGAATAGCACTATAGTGACACAAAGCAATTAAAAAAATTAATTTAAATATTAAAGTTTCAGTGTCTTAATTAAATTATTTTGTTATAATTACATTAAATGTTTGGTGTCATGCTGCAGTGACCTCACCCTTGCAGGCTCACTATTGGCTGATTCAGAGGTTCAGGGCGGCCATTTTGGGTTAACATCACTGTAGTCCTTAGTTTGCAGCACTTAAGAATCAGTCTTATACTTTACTGAAAGTTGCTTTTAGCTGCTTTATAAAAGTATCTTACTCTTAGAGAAGTCCTACTTTTTACTAAGTATTTTTTGACACTTAAGTCAAAGCTTAAGACTATTCTTAAGAGCATTTCTTAGAAGTTTTATACATACGGGCCCTGATATTTTTGATTTGTTTATTTAAGTGTCAAACCCACGTGGTGATAAACGCGTTTGAAAGTGAATCGGACCGAGCAGCACAACACACTTGTAGCCAATAAGCAGTAGGGGGTGTGGCCAGAGCAGTAGGGAGGAGACAGAGTGAGCCAATCAGCAGTAGGGGGCGTGTCTACACATGACAGGTAGGAGAAAGAGTGAGCCAATCAGCAGTAGAGGGCGTGTCCACTCATGATGGAGGAGACAGATTGAGCCAATCAGCAGTATTGTATTATTTGCCATTTTGTAAAATCGTATGATTTCTGTTGGAGGACTCATTGCATTAACTCGTGCATTAAAACACGACAGAAACTGTATTTCGCTATGCTACTTGTTTTGGAACATCAACGAACACCACTAACCACTCGGTGAGTGTCACAGTTTTGAAAACGAACGTTAAGGGTTGTTTTAAGGACATGTTTGTGCATGCACATAGACAGCCACTCAGAGCCGGTCAGAGGCGAAAAAAAAGTCGACAAAAAGTCGAGACAGGACCCATCGTGTCCACCACTCTCCAAAACAAACTAGAAAATAGACTCAAAGTACTAAATACTGGAATTATCCTTTAATTATCAACAGTGTTTCTCATAAATCGACTACTGGCCCTTTAATGTTTTCTCTAGCATTCACATAACTAAGAAAAAAACTGGAAAAACGGGATGTTTGAACATTCATGTTTTCATAACTTAATGGGAATGTTAGCAAAACATATAACACAAATAATTTTATAGCAGTAATAGTAAAGTTACTATGGTAAACTGGGGTAAAAATGAAATATAAATACTATGTTCAGATGAGTGAATGTGTATGTTTGTATGTCTGTGCTTTTGGGCAAAAAGTTGTGTTATTCACTAAATTAGTTTCCAAAACCTTTCATTTACACATTGTTTGGAAAACAACACTGAGCAAGATATAGAATAACTTTTTATAAAAACATAAAAAAAATTTTTTTGTCTTTTTAATGCGATTATTCGAAACCATAATTTGTTACTTGCAGCCATATATACATTTATATAGATATCAACTTTTCATCAGATTGCATATATTGGCTAATGGATATGTGTTGAAAACCATTGTAAATAAAAAAGATGGGAACGTTTCTAAATGTAGAGCTGAAAGCGAGAGTAGCACCCTCGGCTCTTTTAATTACAGATGGATGAACACCAGTTGAAGATCAGCGATGTGTCACCCGTGCCTGCTTCTCATCTGAGCCGCTGCTCACTTACGTGTCCAATAGAAACGAGAGATAGAAAGAGACAGATTGTCAGTGTGTTTAGATCCAGGCGGCTGAACCACGCTCTCTCTTCTCTGCATCTATTTTTGTTTGCCCGGCTAGTCTATTTATAGAAATGTTGCAACTGTGCATTTGTTTGTGTCCAGTGTCCAGTGTGTGTGTGTGTGTGTGTGTGTGTGTGTGTGTGTGTGTGCGTGTGTGTGTGTGTGTGTGTGTGTGTGCGTGTGTGTGTGTGTGTGTGTGTGTGTGTGCGTGTGCGTGTGCGTGTGTGTGTGCGTGTGCGTGTGCGTGTAATGGACTATTCATTATATTGATCCTGACATATTACTAGCCAAGACTGTGAGAAATAACTAAATTAAAAGCATGAATCATTAATTTGATCTAAAAAAGTAGTGAGAAAAGGCACATCTATTCATCACATGAGAGGAATGGGTGAGAGAGAAAACTGCAAAGCTCTTTCTCGCTGACACAAATATTTTCACTTTCTCTGTCATACTTCATTTTTATCTTTCTCCATCCTTTCCTCTTTTCCACAGCGCTGCATTAGAGTGCTGAATCACACACACACACACACACACACACACACACACACACACACACACACACACACACACACACACACACACACACACACACACACACACACACATACACACACACACACACACACACACACACACACACACACACACACACACACACACAGTTATGCATGTATATGACGAGAAGCCGCAGGGAAATAAACTTCATGCGCTGAATATTCACAGTTGATGCTGCATGTTTACATCTACATCTATGTACATATACACTTGCACGCACGCACACACACACACACACACACGTTGGGTTTTAATTTTTATGGGAACTTTCCATAGACGTAATGGTTTTTATACTGTACAAACTGTACATTCTCTCCGCTTACACTAAGCCTACCCCTAAACCTACCCATCACAGAAACCTTTCTGCATTTTTACATTTTCAGAAAACATAATTTAGTATTACTATTATGTATAAGCTGTTTTCCTTATGGGGACCAAAAAATGTCCCCACAAGGACAAGGATTTCAGATATTGCCATTTTTGTGGGATGTTGTCCCCATAAGGGTTTACAAGCCCAACCCAGCACCCCCCATCCCCCCCCCCCCCCCCCCCCCCCCCACGAAGAATACGAAGCTGTACAAAGCTCTATTACATTGTTATTTTAGTATCATATAGATTCTGTTTTAATTATTATTAATATTTTGAATTATTTTTATATCTTCCATTTTCATTTTGGTTAGTTTTAGTCATTTTGTTGTGTTTTCAAGTATTCATTTCTTCAATGAGCTCATTGTTTCTGCATTAAGTTATTACATTGTTTTAATTAACACCTTTTTCGCTAACTGTGATTTTGTATATGTACATTTCTGAAATACATAACTTGGACACACCTCTGATAACAGATCACTGTGAAATTGTAATGTGGCATTTTCTGTAAAGCTGCTTTGAAATGATGTGTATTGTGAAATATACAAATAAATGTGAATTGAATTTTGTCATTTAATATATATTTTTTTTAAATATGTCTAAAGTTTTCATTCATTTTAATTTCAGTTTTAGTTATTGTAATAAGTTAAAGCTGCCGTCAGCAATTTTTTTTTGACCATATTCAGTGAAATCGACACTATAATCAAACAGAACAACATAAATAAAGCGGTTTTAGAAAAAACACGAGCTTCTAACTTCACCTGGAGCGTGTTATTTGTTTTGCAAAAATCCACCGCTCCCGGATCATCGGGTCCGATCAGCGCAGGGGGGCGTGAGATCTGACTGTCAATCACAGATCGGGCACACGTCACCCCTCGCGCACGTTACAATCACATGCACACGCCTGAAGTTCACACAGTAACGAAGAGTGATGCAAGAAAAGCTCATTTAGAGTATAATATAGCAATTGCAATCTATCGGTAGGCAAGGCAAGGCATTCTGGTGCACACGCACTGACGAGCACGAACTCGGTGGGAGGGTATTCGTTGATAGTGGGGGAGGGGCATGAGAGTTGTAAACATTAAAAATTTTGTCTAAGTCCACTCAATCTTCCAGACTTACCGACTGCAGCTTTAAATTAAATGAAAATAAGAACTGTTGAACTAGCTGAAATAAAATAGTTTTTTTAAAAAGTTTTTTTTATTTCAGTTAACGTTATTTTTGTAAGGGTTATGTTTGGTTTCATTGTGTTTTAGGGTACATTTTCTAAAAATGGAGAAAAAAAAAATGTTGTAAGGCCGACAACGTTGTCAAAACGATCCCTTTCACACTGATTTGTGAAACCAACTAAAATCACTGTATTTTGCTGCCAGGCCAGTAGATGGCGATGTCACTTTGTAAAGAAACACTACACATCTATTCATAGATTTCATGTGACGTCACACAGTGGAGCGGCCGCCATTTGTAGGACCGAATTGCAACATGCCGTCTATCTGCTGTGCTGTAAACTGTGATAATAGGGCATAACTGGGGCATTTAATACAACACTAAATCATAAATCAGATATACCTATACAACAGTGTTGTGCCTGAACGTGTTCAATTAACGATAGTTCATGAACTCGTTCATATTTTGGGCGAACGTGAACTGAACGTACTGAATTACTGCCTGATGAACGTTACTGTGAACGCACGCTCTCTCAGTTTAACTTCGTTCAATAGGGTGCCAGATTTCTATATAGCCTTCCAGGCGAAAACCCGGCTAAAACACACCGTAAACAGGCCTTAATATGTAGCTAAAAAAACACCCAATCTGGCAACATCAGCCACAGCCACAAGACGGTGCGGTGTGCGCGAGTCACGAAAGAACACTGTTTCTGCACCACTGATCCAGAGTCAACAAGCACTTTGATCACTTGATTTCAAAAACAACACATTTCAGCGTGCTAGATCATCTCTTATTTTACTTTTATTTATTTGTATTGGTACATCCGTGCCGCGAGATGTTTCAAAAGTGGTGGGAACATGGAGAGGGATTGTGTAGATGTAAATGTCAGCAAACGTAAAATTTGGCAAGTTTTTACTAGACTTTAGTGGAGTCAGCAGTTCGTTTAACAGTAAATACGGATCTATACCTAAAGTATCTATTTTATTTAAATACTGTTGTTTTTCATCTGTGCTATTTAAGTGTGCAGCATCTTTCCGATCAACAGGGAGAGATTATGCGATTTAACGCAAAGGTCCTAAAGATGGCGGCCACAACAAAAAAGTCACGTGACTGAAACCCATGAATAGACTGACCAGGTAACACACATGATGTCACTGTTTTGACAAATTCACGTTTTTGTAGTTTACACAGAGACGATAACATCATTTTCCAAAACGTACACTTTGAAAACCCTTTTCAATAGTTTGCGGAAAGTTCCTAGGGAGCTTCTCATTTCTAAATTTGTGCATCCTCATTTCCTTTCCTCGCGTCTCAGCTCCACCCCCTCCTGGAAAGGATGAAAGGGAAAAATTGAAGATGGAGGAATCAAAGGAAAGCTTATTAGTATATTGGAATATTCTTGATCACTTGAGCGTCACTTCAAAGCGTCGTCAGCAGCACTCAAGAGATGATGTGACGTTTGGTTATTTAAGTAATTCAGAAATTATAATAATAAAGCAAGATGTCCTGATGAAATATATATATATTCATATAATATAATATATTTATACGCGTGTCAGGCTTCTAGACAAGAAAGACTTCCGCTACACCTGTGTGTAGTTGCTCATGACTCTTCTGGAGGCTTCTTTGCTCCTCGTTCCTCGCGGTGCAGTGAGATCATCAAGATGTCTTTCAACATGGCTAACATTGATTAGTTTCTGGGTCACGGGATGGAGGACGGGGGAGCGAGGAAACGAGGAAGCATCAAGTTGAGTATTGAGAAGCAACCTAGTTCCTTGTTTGTTCCCATGGTTTCATTCTGAGTGAACACCTGTTCATACCTGCCAACTTTTGCGTTTAGCTTTGCGTGAGATTTTTCTGGGGGGCGGGGGGTGTAAGTAAATAAACCTTATAATAAAACCTCTCCAACCGGGAGGGAGAGTTAGCCTGGTTCTACCAGACTCTCGTACATTTCATTTGTACATAGAGTCTGGCACCGCTCCATTGACAAACGTTTACTTCCTTGTAGGCGGGAACTCTATTGAAGTCTAAAACTATTGGATCTGCCCAGAGTCACTCTATCTGCCATAACCAATCGCTAACGTTTGGTCATGACGTATGTCTTTTCCCGAACCCCGTGGGAGGATGGCCATAAACACAAAACTAAGCAAAGATTGTTCTTACTCCGGCTTTAACTTCTTGATATTCGGCAGCGTTGCCACAACGGACCGAATGGCTTCACTCGCATCTTTCTTATTTTGAACTACAACTCAAAATAACGCACGAGTCGACATCAACGTCATCGTTCTCAGCCACTCCCTCTGTTCGCTGATTGGTCCTACAAAAAATTGATTTCTGGAAACCGAAGTCTACGGCACAGTCCCAGACGGAGTACTGAAGGAAAATGAAATTGAGCGGAAGTGCGTAGGAGGGCGGAGCCAGGCTAAGGGAGAGTGGGAGCATGCGCGCAATGCAGTTTGGAACAGTCTTTAGGTGCGTTCCATTCGACCGTAAGTAGACTGCGAAGTGGACTTCACAGGGTATTTCGCCATCTTAAGTGAGATTCCAATCCGAAGGGAACGAACATGTTCAGTTCGAAGGGCACTGCAAACGGCGTAGGGAATAAGGGAACATCGATACATCACTTCACAGGAAGTGGAGAGCGAAAATCATAACTGTTTGTACCGTGTTCAGGGAGTAGGGAGCAGTGAACACTGCGTAGGGACCCTGTCAAATGGAACGCACCTTTTCTCTCGCATGCACGCGGCATTTGACCGACCGGGTTGACACTTCAGCGTGAGACCTCGCCCGTGTGAGCGTGTGAAACCACTCAAATGCGTGTGTCTCACGGCCAAAGCGTGGGAGTTGGCAGGTATGCCTGTTCGCCGTTCTGTTGATGATCTTCCCTTGAGTATTTAAGCCCTGAGTTTTCCTTAGCTCCTTGCAGTGCCGGCGGTATGGGTGGGGTGGGGTGGGGGGGGGGCATTAGGGGGCAATGCCCCCCCAAATGTCTTTCATGTCCCCCCCCCCCCCCCAATTTAATTTTGATATAATTTACAAAATAATATCAGTTTAATTTAATTCACATTTCAGTGAGAAATAATAAAAAATATGTCTACAAACTGCCCATTACCTGAAAATATAATAAAGCCAACATAAAACCAGTGTGGCGCTGTGAGGAAACCCCCTGCCGCCCCCCTAATCACACACGTTAATATATGAATGAAATGACTTTCAGTTGGCGCGAGATTCCTGGCTGCATTCAACAAAGCAAACAGATGAAAACCCCAAAAATGGACATTAGAAAATGGTTCAAAACCACAGTTTCTCCTTTCACGTCGATTAACGATAAAGGTAACTACATGATGCTTTTTTAATAGTAGGCTACTGTAAGCGCTTATTTTAGAGCAAAGCAGAATAAAGATGTGTAGCTTTTTTTCTCCTCTTCCGCCAGTGAGATAGCAGTTAAACTATATCCTGTCAGTGAGAGACTGTGTGCATGTTCGTTGGCTTTGTTTATAATAAAGCTGTGGTCAGAGTCGGTCTTGCAATTTTTTTGTATAGGCCTATTTAACCCTTAATCAAATTTCTTAAGAGTTGCACGTCTTGCAACAATGTGTAATGGTTTATGTGTTTATTGTATGGGTTGCATCACTTCATGGAAATAGCTAACAGAAAAGGCAGTAGCAATAATAAATATAGGATATCTGATATCCGAAAAAAAGTCTCCATACCTAGTGCCAGGGGTGTAGCAAGCTTTTCTAAAGTGTGGGGGATGGATGTGGTCAGGGCTGTAAAACTATGTTGTGTAGACCTGTGTCGTTCTAGGGGGGTTTGGGGGCATGCTCCCCCGAAAGAAAATTTTGTAAATTTTAAGGTTAAATGCATCAATCTGGTGCACTTTGAGAGCTCAAATTTAAGAGCTTCAACTGGCTTTAACCCATGAACTGTGCACACTGAACAAAGAAAAAGCATTGACTTGTACCTAAAGAGGGCTCAAACATCTTTTTAGTTATGATAGAGTCTCAGTCTACATTACATTATCACTGGTGTTTTAGAATGCCAAACATTTATTATAATAGGCTATAATATGATTTACATAATTATTCCTATGATGGAAAATCCTTATAGCCTATAAAAAATTACTAAATGTATGCTACTGTTTAAATGAAAATAAATTTATAAAAAGTATATTTTATATTACGCTATAGAATAAGAAAATTACAATACTTTTGTCCTAATTTCTTCACTTGCAAGAAATAAACCCTTGAGCTTTTATTTTGGAGAAAACACCAGATCCATGCTGATCGCGTGAGCAAAGTGCGCAAACAGCCTAATTAAAGTCTTTTGCTGTTTAGTCTAAAAAACGAAATATAATACCGAAAAAACTCGACATGTCAACAAAACATAAACATTACATCCTCCTAAACCCATATCAAGCTTATTAAAAAACCTTGAAAGTCATTCAAAGTACCTGGAAAAGGGAGATGTAAATAACCATAAGTTCCCGCCTCCTCAGCACGAGCTGACAGATAAATCTAACACACCAAGAGAGGCGGGACTTAAGGCAGAACAGCCAATCATCAGCCGGTCACACTACTCAAAGCCGGTGTCGTGTTCGAGAGGGCGGGGGAGAGGAGGAGCCGCAGCGAGCGCACACACAGAGCAGCCAGAGCGGCCAGAGAAACGGAGGAGCGACTGTAGTAAAGCGTTTGTGCAAAACTGCGGAAAAACTGCAGAAAAAGTGTGGGTGTTGAACCCTCTCACTGGGAAAAGTGTGGGTGTTAAAACACCCACATCCCCCACGGGTGCGACGCCCCTGCCTAGTGCCCACCCACTGAAAATAAATGCCCCCCTGCTGAGCGCAGTCTGGAGCCGGCTCTGGCTCCTTGTCCAGTGTTAACAGTGTTGTCCAGTTTGATCAAATAAAATGTGCATATAAGAGACTTCTTTCAAGAACATCTTGCCAACCCCAAACCTCTGAAAGGTGGTGTTTAATGAACACATTTTTAATTTCTGGGCGAAATAATCGTTTAAGTGGTTTTCATTTTAGGCATCAGCCAACAGGAGGTCATTTCAGGTTTACGTAATAATATTGGCAAAACCCAACCACCCCACACACACACGATTCAGATACATAGGCTACTGCAACACAAATGTACACTACACATGTGCCCAAGACAAGTGAAATCTCTTCAGTTGCGACAAAACAACAGTACATTTTGTTAATCACTTGGTTTCTGTTTCTGCAGCATATATACTATGCATCATGCAAATAGGTTTAGCTATATGAAACCACTTTATGATTGCTTCTGACTGTGTTTCAGAGTGGAAAGACAAATTACTTATCGGCCGGTCATCATCAGTGAAGGCTTTTTATTGTCTTTATTTGTTAGGTAAAGACATTTGCTGAAGACTTTTAGAAGTCATGCACACTACCCTCTCTTGCTTTCTTTTCTCACTCTCTTATGAACACAAGCTTTTTGTGTGAAAGAAAGAGGTTAATGATGCTGAGATCTTGGCTGATTCTCTTTTTCCTACCACAAGCCTGACTATAAATCATCCTGTTCACACACAAACACATACTGTAACACTGGCCTCCGCAACCATGCTGTTCTGGTGTGTGTACACAGCCACTATGGTGTATGTATGTACACATTTGTAGTTTGTGAAGTCAGCACTGTAAGAATCCATGTTACTGTGTGATTTTGCACCCTTATGTTATTGCTGTAACATATTTAATAAGTGGGGAGCAACATTCAGACGGGACTAGTTTAACATGGAGAGGTGGGGTAAAGTAATAATTACCAGAGCTTCTCTGTGATTTTAGTCCCGTCCGAATGTGTCTCTCAGTAATCGTTACGGACAATATCAGTTTTACCTTCTGGAAAAGTATGGAGACGCTTGAAAAAGCATTCAGTTGCATTCTAGACGCTGGGACAAGTCTGTTTTCCACACGCCATTCAGATCAGAAAGAATATCGAAAGCACTTGTAGAGACACGAAACATAATTTAGCGTTAGGTAAGTGTCTATTATTAACACAATCCAATCTGAATTTAATTAATACATCGTTCGACCGGACATAACTATTATATATATATACATACAATATGTTATATGTGTTTGTGCACGTGTCAGGAAGCAACGTAATACACACAACGACAGGAGAGATGACAGCAATGCACAAATCAAGTTATCCCTCCCACTTCTTCTAGTTTTACTGAGATATCCCGTGCGAATTGGCCATTAATATTACAGACGTCCTGTGGTAAAATGACATTACTCCATCTACCCTGGTAAAGTTAATCCTGTCCAAATAGGACCTCTAAAGCATTTTTTTCCCTACAAAGCACAACAGTGCTTTGTTCATAAAATTAATCATTTTAATATCATCTTACTAAGACATATTATTGGAACATATAGAGTCACTATTGTTATGTATATGCATTTTCTCTCACTGATTTATATCATATTTTTTTCATCAGTTTGGGCTTCTGAATAATATCAAGGTGTTTTTTCTTCCTGAAGAATGATCTCAAAATTCTCCTATATCAGACTATATGAGCCATAAAAGCCTGATGTATCAAATAAAATAAAATAAAATTCCAAACTTTTTTTTGTCTAAATGTTTAAAACACTCTTCTGATTAAATTTTTTTTAATATCTCACTCAAATTGTTGTGCTGATAATATAATTTGCAATGACATTACACGTTTATTTTCACGTGTAGTCTCAGACTGTTGGACCCCACTGAATATGATCACATCATACATCAGCGTAGACATCAGGCAGATTCATAAAATCAGAAATGCGGAGCACACAACACCATCCAGAGTCAGATACACTCCTCTCAGAATACTGCAGTGCACCACAACAGGGTGAGGAGGGAGGGAGGGAGGGAGGGAGGGAGGGAGGGAGGAGAGAGAGAGAGAGAGAGAGAGAGAGAGAGAGAGAGAGAGAGAGAGAGAGAGAGAGAGAGAGAGAGAGAGAGAGAGAGAGAGAGAGAGAGAGAGAGAGAGAGAGAGAGGAGAGAGAGAGAGAGAGAGTGGAAATGAAATAATGACAAGCACAGGCAACATTGAGAAAACAGAATTGGGAGAGAACAAAGAGTGAAAAACAATGATTAAGAAAGAGGGAACAATTTTGAAGGAATGTGGTGAATAGTGAAAGAGAGAAAACAGAATGAACAGAAGTGGTGGGAGAGAGCAGCGCACATTTCTCCACAGAGTGTCTGTCTACAAGCCGTAAAAAGGTCTATTCTGATAAATGTACTTTTTAATGAGTTAGCATAGGCAATTATTGCACATGCTGAGAAGGGAGAGGGGAACAAACGAGTGAGTGAGCGAGCAGAAGATAGAGTTATGTGCAGAATGGCAAACTTCTGCATACTACGTATGTATATAGTGTACAAAAGAGAATATTGCATAATGTAATGTACTCAGCTTTACCTTCTATTTCCGGTGTGATGAATGAACCGAATACTTTATTATTTAGTTGGACTGCCAAAAGTTACGATGAACCAACAAAACTGGAATAATGGAAAACACTGTATTTATTTCTGAAATGAAAACTGGTTGCCACTTGCCGAATCAAAGATGTAACAAAGTAAGGTCACACATCATCATTGTAAATTATTACTGTTTGAAATTTTGGTCTCACTTTATATAAAGTGTCTTTAACTATGTACTGGCATTTAAATTAATAATTTGATACTATGTACGTATTGTGTTCATACAACTTATTGTGTTTTTACATTTGCACTTATATATAAAAAAACCTGGATTTAATTACAGCTGTAATTAATTTCTGTAATTAAGTATATAATTACACTGTTGACCTTCCCTTACACAGTAACCCACCCGTAAACTTAATCTAATGTCAGTATTGAAACCAGTCTTTAAAATAATTAAACCTCAGTAAATTCATGAAAATTAAACGTACATCCCTGGTGACGGACAGGGATGGCAGGAGGAGCCAGGGTGGAGCTGTGGCGGAAGGTCTGGGAGGAACCCGAGGATCAACCGATGGAGACCCAGGCGAAGCCTGTAGGCCGGTGGACCAGGGTGGAGCCACTGGCTCGGGAGCCAATGCGGGAGGAGTGAGTATCCGAGGTGTACCTGGAGACCCGGAAGTTTGTGGAGACGGAACGACGACTGACAGAGGCTGAGCCGGATGGACGAGGGAGTCCGGAGGAGTCCTAGGGCAGAGGACCATGGTGGAGCCGACGGGCAGACAAGCTGAGGTGGAGACATTGGCCTGGAGGCCTGAGGTTAAGCCGGGGGAATCCGTAACACAGTGCCGAGCTGGTGATCGGGAGGCTCGAGGCAGAGAGTGTAACAGATCTAGCGGTGGGGCAGAGGAGTTAGACGACAACAGCAGAGGTGGAGGATCCTGGGAACTGGACAGAACCAGGTGGGGAGAATGGAGGAAGGGAGTCTGGCAGGAACATCGAGCAGGAATGTCTCCAGAAGGACATCCAAACAATCAAACAGCCAGATAGGACTGATGGAGAATCAGTAGAATCATGTAGATCAGGCAGCGATCATGGCGGCTGGCACTGACTCCTAAAGCTTACAGGCTTTCCTCACCCTCCCTCGCAGACCGTGAAGGGGGACCAACAAATCTGCAGCATCCACTCTACATAAAGAAGAAAGTCCATTGAGGATCTTCCATGGGCATGCGTGCCTTTGACAGCTCGTTGAAGCTAGTCTGGTCAGGATAGTGTGCAAGCACACCAGGTCGAGAAAATCACTCATGTGATCCTCGAGGGAATGTTCCCCTGGTCCAGGAGGAGGAGGCGTAAAGCTGGTATGTCCATTGTCCTTTAAAATCTTTATTTGAGGTCGGTTCTTCTGTCAGGTGTAGTGGTAAGCACTCAAAATTAAGACGATTAAAGTAGACTGTATTTATTATAATCTGAAAGACTCAGGAATCCACACAGGAATGGGAATCCACACAGGAGAAACGCTAACCACACAAATCATAAACGAGAACCAGCAAGGGACTGAACTGAACAGAGAGTATAAATACTTTGTAAATATAACGAGAGACAGGTGCAAATCATAAGTAACCATGGAGGACATAATCAGTTACCAATGAAACCGAAAAATAAACAGGACGAGGAAACAAAACAGAATATCAAAATAAGAGTCCATAACCATGACAATAATAAGTGGAACTAAAACTCTATGGGCCCTATCATAGACCCGGCGCAATGTGAAGTTATCATTTTCACGTCCCGTTTCAATAGCAAATGCATTTGCGCCCATTTGTGCGCCGATGGGCTGCTGGTCTGAAAACGAGATGTATTCAGGCGCATTATTGGACCGTTGCTATTTTGAGGCAACTGAAATAGACTGCGCCATTGACCAACATAAGCCTGGTCTAAAGTCAATGGTACATTATATATATATTTAAAGGGCGCGTTAGAAATATGAGCCTATAGGCGTGTGCAAAACGCACGTACACTCTGCTTATTACACATAAAGGGACGCGCAGCGGCACACAAACATGCCAAATATATAAATAAATGATGACGACGAATGTTTATCATTTAAAAAGAAAAATAGCGAAGGTATTCCAAACTGTCTCAGCATGGCAAGTAGCCTACCTCTCATCTAAAAAAAATGTTAACTGTGTAACATTTTAATCTCACATTTAAAGGTTGTGTAGGTAAGAAATTTATAAAAAACTTTTTTCCAAATTTGTTTAAACTTTTTTATATATATCAATGCATAATTAAAATCTAAGTACTCTGAAAAAAAGAGTATAAAAATCGATTGACTCTAGACCGTTTAATCTGCATTAAACACAGCTCATTATTTCGAACCGGGACGAAACAACGGATTGGCCTAGGCGACTGTCACTCTCTCGCAACCATGGCAACCACCCCTTCGCCACACAGGACCTGCCCTTTTGCGCGCACTCGTTTGGTTTGTGTAATTCAAGAGCCACGGAACCTAGGATTACCAAAACAATGGCAGAGAAAGACCAATCTAAGTCCACATTTGCAGTTCACGAAGGCAACCCAGTCAAAAAAAGGAAGTCATTTACATTACAAGAAAAGGTAATGAACAAAAAGTTGTTGGATAAACAAAGAAATAAAACTCGGGTGAATATCGGCGAATACCCTAGTAGCACGACCTCCTCTGCTTCGCCCTCGACCACGGTTCTGTCCTCAAACTGACGATGTGGTACTTGTCTCGGGAGTGTAGTCCTCATCAGAATCAACTATGCTTTCATCAAGCAAACTCTTACACGCAGAACATCATATATATGTTATAAATCTTACACGAAATTTATCTACATCACAGTGTAAATGATGGCAATGGAACAACGTGTATCACGCAACCTGTGTTTAGCTTTGCCTTATATAGATAACTAGCTCGTTAGCGAATCAATAAATATATATTGTAAAGTTTACCAATATCAATATGCTAGTTTGATAGTGAGTAATAAAATACAACTTATTTGTTTAACTTCAAAATGATAAAGTTAGATTTTTTTATTTACATGTGTGTCTGACATGATGTCACTACATGCACTCGTTCCTCTACTCTTCGCTCGTCTCAGGTAAATAATGCGTCTTCAGCTCAGCTGTCAGAGTGCGCGTTCATGTGTTTTGGGGGTGTGGCTTTGGAAGGAGACCAAAAGGGAGGGGGTGAAGTGAATGGAAATAATGAGCTGTCTTTAAAACAGTCGTGAGAGGTCTACAGACACTCGATTTTTATACTTTCTTTTTCAGAGTACTTAGATTTTAATTATGCATTGATATATATAGAAAGTCTAAACAAATTTTGATTTTTTTTTTTTATAAATTTCTTACCTACACAACCTTTAACAACTGTAGCTGCAGAAAACATTAACCAGCATCGAAAGAAGGCTTATGTAGAAGTAGTACTTATGTAACATGTCTGATCAATCCATGTTGCATAAGGCATTTTAAGAAAAGGTCCATTCCCTGGAACTCCTCACCCTGTTATCTAGGCATCTTATAGCAACATGAGTGTCTCCACAGTTGACAGTATAAAGCAGCTATTCGCTTGGCTAACTTAAAAGTCACAGTACTGTTGCTGGGGGAGTGATAACTGCAATACTGTGATGCAATGTCTAAAGCTACAGCAGACATGACGGAGGAGTATGTTTAATGATATAGGACAGGAATGAGACTGGAAGATATTCCATGACATTATACTGAAAACAAAATCGGATGCAGTTAAATATGAGTCACCATATGCCTGTGAGAAGAATGTGATAAGATTCATTTGCCTAATGTGATAAAACAGATCTGTTTCATTAACATGACTGTTAACACCCAGGAGCTAGAACAAAAACTGAAAACACTAAAACCCAAACATAAATGTGTAAAGAGCGTCAGAGTTGAGGTACTGGTCTTGTGGTGCACTCTGGAGGTTCTGGTGTTGGGGTTAAGTCAGGGTCTAGTTCTAGACCTCAAGGGTTCTGGTGTTGGGGTTAAGTCAGGGTCTAGTTCTGGACCTCAAGGGTTCTGGTCTTGGGGTTAAGTCAGGGTCTATTTTTGGAACTCAAGGGTTCTGGTCTTGGGGTTAAGTCAGGGTCTAGTTCTGGACCTGAAGGGATCTGGTCTTGGGGTTAAGTCAGGGTCTAGTTCTGGAACTCAAGGGTTCTGGTCTTGGGGTTAAGTCAGGGTCTAGTTCTAGACCTCAAGGGTTCTGGTCTTGGGGTTAAGTCAGGGTCTAGTTCTGGACCTCAAGGGTTCTGGTCTTGGAGTTAAGTCGGGGTCTAGTTCTGGACCTCAAGGGTTCTGGTCTTGGGGTTAAGTCAGGGTCTAGTTCTGGACCTCAAGGGTTCTGGTCTTGGGGTTAAGTCAGGGTCTAGTTCTGGACCTCAAGGGTTCTGGTCTTGGGGTTAAGTCAGGGTCTATTTCTGGACCTCAAGGGTTCTGGTCTTGGGGTTAAGTCAGGGTCTAGTTCTGGACCTCAAGGGTTCTGGTCTTGGGGTTAAGTCAGGGTCTAATTCTAGACCTCAAGGGTTCTGGTGTTGGGGTTAAGTCAGGGTCTAGTTCTGGACCTCAAGGGTTCTGGTGTTGGGGTTAAGTCAGGGTCTAGTTCTAGACCTCAAGGGTTCTGGTGTTGGGGTTAAGTCAGGGTCTAGTTCTGGCCCTGAAGGGCTCTGGTCTTGGGGTTAAGTCAGGGTCTAGTTCTAGACCTCAAGGGTTCTGGTGTTGGGGTTAAGTCAGGGTCTAGTTCTGGACCTCAAGGGTTCTGGTGTTGGGGTTAAGTCAGGGTCTAGTTCTGGACCTCAAGGGTTCTGGTGTTGGGGTTAAGTCAGGGTTTAGTTCTAGACCTCAAGGGTTCTGGTGTGGGGGTTAAGTCAGGGTCTAGTTCTGGACCTGAAGGGCTCTGGTCTTGGGGTTAAGTCAGGGTCTATTTCTGGACCTCAAGGGTTCTGGTCTTGGGGTTAAGTCAGGGTCTAGTTCTGGACCTCAATGGTTCTGGTCTTGGGGTTAAAGGGGATAATGCTAAATCTACTTTTTTAGCCCTTAAATGCCTTTTGTTGTATATTTTGAGTGTTTATAAGTACAGAAAAGTTGAAATTAGTCTCTTCAGGAACTTCGTTGATATCTTTATATTCTGTTTTGGTCACATTTTTCAACCGGTTTAGATTTTTCTGTAATCTATGACGTTTTGTTAACTATTACGTCACAGTATTTGCAGCGAACTGCCAAATAAGGACATCGACTTTCGGCCAAACACTTTGAGCAATCCGCCATTTTTATTTCTCGCTACAATTTTGTAGTCCAAGTTCAAGGATGCAGAAGTTACGAGAGGGTACGTCAAAATGTTCGGTTGTTGGATGTAGTAACCCACACGCTTCATTACACCGTCTCCCAGCATCAGAACCTCTTTGAAGTGCCTGTTTGAGTTTTATTTTTCACGGAAATGTACCCACATCTGTGGGTAAAGTCATGTTTGTGTGCGCGAAGCACTTCAAGGATAACTAACGTTACTTCAGCAACCTCCGCCAGTATAAAGAAGGATTTGCCGATAGACTTCGTCTGATTGAGTGGCCAGTTCTATCTTTGGAGACGACGAACAGAGCACTTCGGTAAGCTGTAAATAACGTTAATAAAAATAAAGTACTACTTTCTTAAAACACACGATGGTCATGGTTTAGCAGTTGTCTTGTTAGTGTGCTTGTTTTAACAAGAGAAATAATCGACTTTTCTTTAATTGTTTATAATATAACTTCTATTTTGTTTTGTGAGTATTAAATAGTCGTTGTAAATCATGCAGTATTGTAGTAGTGGGCATGGATGGAGAACTTACTGTAAATACAGTAACACACCATTGCGATACATCCATATGAAGACATTGTTCTGCAGGTTCGTCGTCTTTATTTTTATCTCGCTCCGACTCTGGCTGGAACATGTAAGGCTTGATGGACAAGTCTTCCGTTGTTGACATTTTGTTAATAACGTGTGAATAAAAAGTTTATATTCCGCTAGATAATCATATCTCTGCTATCGAACTACAAAAATGACCAAACGGGGTGGAGTTGAACCGAGTGTCACCTCTGCAACCTGGATTTAAAGAGACCAAAACGAGTTGATCTCAGACGCACATCAGAAAAGGGGTAGAAAAGGGGCCTGTGGAGCTATAATAATGAGGAATTCAGACCCAAGCATTGCAGTTCTGCTTTATATAGACCACAAAAGTATGATTTATATGTAAAAAGGAACGATTTAAAAGCATGATATGTACCCTTTAAGTCAGGGTCTAGTTCTGGAACTCAAGGGTTCTGGTCTTGGGGTTAAGTCAGGGTCTAGTTCTGGACCTCAAGGGTTCTGGTCTTGGGGTTAAGTCAGGGTCTAGTTCTGGACCTCAAGGGTTCTGATCTTGGGGTTAAGTCAGGGTCTAGTTCTAGACCTCTAGGGTTCTGGTGTTGGGGTTAAGTCAGGGTCTAGTTCTGGACATCAAGGGTTCTGGTCTTGGGGTTAAGTCAGGGTCTAGTTCTAGACCTCAAGGCTTCTGGTGTTGGGGTTAAGTCAGGGTCTATTCTGGACCTCAAGGGTTCTGGTTTGGGGTTAAGTCAGGGTCTAGTTCTGGACCTCAAGGGTTCTGACCTTGGGGTTAAGTCAGGGTCTAGTTCTAGACCTCTAGGGTTCTGGTTTGGGGTTAAGTCAGGGTCTAGTTCTAGACCTCAAGGTTCTGTTTGGGGTTAAGTCAGGGTCTAGTTCTAGACCTCAAGTGGTCTGGTGTTGGGGTTAAGTCAGGGTCTAGTTCTGGACCTCAAGGGTTCTGGTGTTGGGGTTAAGTCAGGGTCTAGTTCTGGACCTCAAGGGTTCTGGTGTTGGGGTTAAGTCAGGGTCTAGTTCTGGACCTCAAGGGTTCTGGTTTGGGGTTAAGTCAGGGTCTAGTTCTAGACCTCAAGGGTTCTGGTGTTGGGGTTAAGTCAGGGTCTAGTTCTGGACCTCAAGGGTTCTGGTGTTGGGGTTAAGTCAGGGTCTAGTTCTGGACCTCAAGGGTTCTGGTGTTGGGGTTAAGTCAGGGTCTAGTTCTAGACCTCAAGGGTTCTGGTGTTGGGGTTAAGTCAGGGTCTAGTTCTGG
>CM070820.1:5272117-5284617 GCA_036326025.1 Chrosomus eos
ATTTTGATTCCATGTTGACTTTAATGGATAAATCAGTAATGGCCCATGTTCTAATAATAGCTTCCCTCAGACAGTAAAACATGACCTTTAAAGACTTAATGAACAGCATGGATTGTCCAACTGTGAAATATGTGCATGTGTGCACGGTTTAATTGCATTTCCCAGAATACACCTAACCTACAAATAAAACTTTCAATCCAAAGTTCTGTCATGAAACTCTAAATGGCGCAGGCTGATCGGTCCTTAACTCAATCTGTTTACAATCACATCATTCTCTATAATGCGCAGCTGATCTGTTCCTGCTGTTTCAGTAGCCAATGAGCTCGCTAACAACCTTCAAATACTTGGTCAGCGTCTCATATAGCAGTTTGCAGCTCACTTTCAGAAACCCAGCTTCACCTGTATAGATCAGTTATGGGTAATTCATTTATGTATATTATATTGATCAGCGGCATGCTTTCTTGCTCTAGCTCTGTGTATTGGCAGTAGCAAGTCCCGAACTTTCTCTGTAGCAGCAGCAGCAATAACAGCAGCAGTGTAGAAGACAAACATATCAACATTGTCATATCCATTAACATGCCAAACATGGTCATGACTTGTCATGGATATTGCATAGACTTACAGGTTAGGTTAATGTTATTTTTTATGGAATAAACCAAACCCTACCCCTAAACCTAGCCATCTTAAGCCCCTTTCACACAGCACTTTGAACCCGGCAAATTGCCGGCAAATTGCCAGAGTGCCTTCTGTGTGAACGCAAACACGACCCGGGATTGATGCCGGGATCGATCCCGGGTTGGGGACCTAGTAACATTGCCGTGTTCAGACCCGGAACGCGCACTGTGTGAACAAAAGCCAGAACCAATGCCGTAAGGGGCGTGTCATAGTGATGACGCTCGTGCCATCGCGCGACTCTGTTGCTCTTAGAAGAAAGTTTGTGTTCGTCATCAACAAAGAAAGAACGAAAAAATGTCTGCAGCAGAGACAGGAGCTCCTTACTATCCGCGCTGAAGCTGCGATCTTTCGCCAGCTCTGTGGAAAGGTGCGCGCGTGCACATGTTTTCGACGCGTACGTTGCCCCTCTCATCCTGACGTCATGCGGCTTTCCGGGACATTAACGGGTTGTGTGTGAAAGCACTCACAGATCCCGGCAAATCACTGGCAGTGTGAATGAACTGAAATCAAACAATCCCGGGACAAATGCCGGGTCACATTATCCGTGTATTTTCCGGAATCTCTGTGTGAAAGGGGCTATAGAAACATGTGCAAAACACTCCAGGCCAAATGTAGCTTTTTTAACTAGTCTGGTCCAGTAAAATGTCCTCACTAGTCGGTTGTCATTAACTATAGGTAAGGACATTTGGCCCTCACAAGTATAGCCAAACCTGTACACACACACACACACACACACACACACACACACACACACACACACACACACACACACACACACACACACACACACACACACACACACACACACACACACACACACACACACACACACACACACACACGTTGGTGCAACAGCATTATGAGGACTTTCCATAGACATAATGATTTTTATACTGTACAGACTGTATATTCTATTCCCTTACACTAACCCTATCCCTAAACCTACCCATCACAGGAAACATTCTGCATTTTTACATTTTCAAACAACATCACTTTGATTTATAAGCTGATTTCTTCATGGGGACCAAAAAATGTCCCCACACGAACAAGGATTTCGGATATTGCCATCCTTGTGGGGACATAAGGGGGACATCCGTTATGGGGACATAAGGACTTTTGTCCCCATAACGTAGGGTTTACCAGGCCACACACACACACACACACACACACACACACACACCACACACACACACACACACACACACACACACACACACACACACACACACACACACACACACACACACACACACACACACACACACACTCAGTTATGCTACAGGAGAGAACTCCATTACCCAACTAAATGTTTACATTTCCTGATGGAGATGTGAGTGGCACTTGTCTGTGAAAACTCACTGCCACACTGTAGGTGACTGCCAGAGTGTTGCTATGCTGTTGCTAAGGTGTTTGGAGTAGCACATTGTTGTGCGGTAGCAAGAGATTTCTGAGTTTTCCAGAGCATTGATAAGTGGTTGCCGGATGGTTGATTACAAATTTAAAAGAGTCATTTTTATTTACATTTAATTGAAACACATTATATTTCATTTTACTGTAAAATGCAATCAGACTTCTGGGTTTTGCTAATAAAAACCATATAATTAGTATAACATATAACGGTTCCAGAAATTACTGTGACATCATATATGAATATATTTTCTTTAAACAGTTTTGTTTTGTTTCTTCTCATTTTTTATCAGTATGATATCAGTATGTACGTTGGGGTGTTTTACATATTCTGTTGTTTAGTTAATGTTTATTGTTATTAATTATATTTAGTTATTATTATATTTAGTGTGTTACTACACTGTAAAATGATGTTATTTTCATGATTTGTTATCACAACTTTTTATATTTTGTCAAATCAACTTAGATAATTAATGTAGTTCAGATAACATAATATTTTGAGTTTCTATTTATTAAACTAATCTCCTTTGTTGTATTAACTCAAAGTTTTAATTTCAATTAACTCAAAATTTTAAGGCAACCAGGTAACTTACTTTTTTAAGTTCATCCAACTTTTTTTTTTTACAGTGTAGTGGTGTTTTGTCTTTGTGCATGCGAATGATTATGTTCACCACATGTTTCAAGTGATTTCCCTAAATTCAACTGAAAATGTAACTTTTAATGACTTTTGCAGTCTCGACATTATTCAGCACTTTCATGGCAAGCATCTTTAGTACTTAGTTGAACATGTTTTGCGGTTCTGACCTGCTGGAAACGAGATGTATAACCAGACACCAGCTCCCTGCAGCGTTTCTGAGGAATCCTAGCCCGTTCATTATGAGTAATGGCCTTTAGTTAAGTAATATTCTTGGGTTTTATATACTAATTATTACTATAGCTTTTCAATATACAATAATCATATGCAGGTGTGGCTTGTGTATAGGCAGCCAAAATATTCATCAACTCGAAAACATAGGTCCATACAATGGACTTGCAATAATGTAATTTGTTAATCATAAATGCAATTAAAATGAAACTGTGTTGGCCCTGAGTTATGGAAATGACATGTAGGAGCTTTAAACACAGTGCCTGCCATTGTAAAGACCGTAGGTCTGTCCCCTCACAGCCTCGTTTTCATTCACGAAAATAAAAAATGTTGGCATTTACCCTGACTGAGGTCTAACCACCTGTCATATAAAACCCACACGAAACCCATAAAACCCACAGCCTCAAACAGAGAGAAAAGAGGTGCATTTTCGGCTCTTCGGGTCTGTGATAGATTTTTTAATTAATCAACTAACATTTTTTTTTTCTCGCAGGAACAACATTCATATGCTTTTGAATTTGAAATGTATGTTTCCTCTTTAGTTGAAAACTCATGACTTTGGTTGTGTGAGTGTAAAAATAACAAATATGGGAAATGAAACTAGACGTGTCTAAACTTTGAAACCCTGTTATTAGTAATCAACAAAAACAAACAGAATTTGCTCCTACCTAGTGACAAGGGGAGTTTGCATATGAAGAACCAATCAAATTGTGGGAAAATTATGCAATGTATCATGTAATTTTGCCATACCCTTATTCTATAAAAACTGTTGTATTCGTGTTTACTGGTGGGATTCTCAATTGAATTTGTCTGAGATCCTCCGGCCTCGCTTTTTCTTGGGAGAGATGCTCCATTAAAGCATTTGAAAGACATTTGCTGAAGTCTGTTTGACGATTATTCCTGCGCAGGAAGCAAGTTAGATATGGAGCAAGTTATTTAGTAATTTAGCAAAACACTAGAGACCTTACCACCAAGTGATAGTGTGGAGCGAGTTAAGAGCACTAGAGACCTTACTACCAAGTGATAGTGTTCGATAGGGGATGAGATGTCGTTTGACTCTTTGTGAGACTCTTAAGCGGGGTTAGATTGTTGTCAACCTACGCGTTCAGAGGCAACTCAACTGAGTATAATATTATTTAGCGAAACACTAGAGACCTTACCACCAAATGATAGTGTTTGATAGGTTCAATCTAAGTCAGGTTTAGGGAAAAATCTACCACAGGTCCCAATAGACTGTACCCATTCACCTCACTACCACCCTGCCTCGAATTCTTACATTTATATCGATGTATAAGTCAGGTCCCGCCCTTTTTACATTCGAAAAGCTGTTTGACTCTGTTTGACACATATGTCACAATACAGAAATCAAGTTGGCCAGAACACGCAAGTAGTTAAAGTTTAAAGTGAAACACTTAAAGTCCCTGTAAAGTCAGAATTAAGTATGTGTTCTGAGTTTGTCACACCACAGAAAAATGTGTTATTAGTCACCCAGCCAAATTTGAATGATAAAAAAAGCCAGCAAGTACATAAAATAAGCTATCAAAATCTTGAAAAAATGAGCAGTAATCTCTGCTCTCAAACGCTGGGGGTGTGTCCGCTGGCTGCGCTGAAACCACGCCCACTCGCGGGAAAGCTGCCGACCGTCGCCACACTCAACTCTACAGCCGGAATGAACGCTCGCACGGTGGGCACGCACTGCCGATGATGGCACCAGTTGTCGGCGCGACGGAAGAATGAATGCCGAGGCGGGAGTCAGTTCGGCCCCATTCACCAGTAACAGCGGATTATCAGTGAATCGCAGTTGTCTCCGACGAAAGTTTAATAAAATGATCACTTACAGAGGTGGGTTTTGGCGGTGATCCTCAGCTCTCCATCAAGGTGTCTCTTCACAAAATTAGTCCACTTCTTCTTGATGTAATCGTTTTTCGGAAATTTAAATAAGGACACCGATCCGTTTGTGTGATCCGGTGATCGCATCCAGGTAGTACGCATTTCCGTGACGAAGGCATAGCTAGGTAGCTAGCAATCTGTAGGCTGTTACTAATAATAGTACTGACAGTAACTCGCGATTGAGCGGCCTCAGCGGCTCCAGTGCGTCATCAAGTAGGGGCGTGTCCAGGAGCTCGGGGGCTCCAGTGCGTCATCGAGTCCCCGTTTTAGCCCCGCCCAGAAAATCCGGAAAATAGCAATGGTGAAAAACTGTTTAACGGTCTAACTCCACAATTCAGTACTTCACAGTTCACAGTCTTTGTAATATGTTTTAGCAATACATCTCTAACATTTATAATGTGTTTAGAATTTTTTTTTTAAATTGCCTTTACAGGGACTTTAAAGCTACACTGTGTGATTTTTACCCCCATCTAGCGGTGAAAAGGTATATGACCATCCAGTGAATATTAGTTTCTGTTCTTCTCAATTCCGATTTCGTTTTAACTCCTACGGTGGCCAATGTAGTCCAAGATTAACATGGCTTCCAGTTCAACCTCGTCCACATTCGACACGGTGCCATCGGGTGTTAAAATGCGAAAGGCAAAGCCAGGGCCGTCGCCAGAACATATAGAATGGGGGGGCATTTCATTTTCATGGGGGGGCACACTTTTTATGATCTACAAAACAGACAGTCACAAAAACAGTAACATCCCCTATTTAGTCTAATATAACTGAAATAGACCAAATTCTATATTTAAACAACACCAAAACACAAAATATTAAGTTTCTGATCACAGGCGGAGGGTGAACCAACACCATGAGGATATGCGCTTCCCCTTTAAAAACATTTACTAGCTATATGCAGGATTTGGCATGGCAGAAAGCTCGCAAAGAGCGCCTATTTTATTATCTTTAAAAAGCGGTTATACAACTTCATCGCGATCTCACAAAGTTCCTAGACTATCAGTAAAGCTGATACACAATAATGCCTTATTTACATAGCCTAACTGCTTATTATAACGAGAGGATTTGCACGCGTGTAGAACTAATCCGCTCAAAACACAGGAGTTTAGCATATTCTTTTATTACGGAGAAAACTGATCCTAGACCAGCATTTATGGACAGCTTTTCCCTCTAAAAGCAATCAGAAGTATAGGAAGCTTGTTTTCGCCACGGAATAAAACAAATTAAAAGATAATTGCGCCTTTTTATCTCACAATTCTCACATGGATTTCTCTCAGTTCGACTTTATAACACGCAAATGTGACTGTATATCACTCAACTCTGACTTTATAACTTGCCATTTTGATTTTATATCACGCAATTTTGATAAAAAATTAGCTTTTTTTACATGGAAACAGTAGCCAAGGCTGTTTTTAGCAGGCAAATGAATCAGAAAATTCGACACGCCCGCTTGGCCAGGGGAAGCGCTCCGACTAATTTTCATATTTCTGAAGACAATGTGTTATTTAAAGTTACAGAGATTAGTGCACCTGTGTGCTAAATGCTGCTGACGACATTTCGTTATGGAATACGTGGATACGTACGTTGCTCTCAATAGTAAGTTTGCTCAATGACCATATGAGGGGGGCAAGTTGTGTCATATGGGGGGGCACGGCCCCCCAATGCCCCCCCTTGGCGACGGGCCTGGGCAAAGCTTGAATTAACGGCCTATGTCCCTCTTTGGCTAATGTACTTTCAAGATGGAGGGGACACATGGCGACAGACATTAGAACCCCTTACCCGTATGTATTTTTAATGGAATATTATACACTCACGAGAATAATTTATTACTTGAACGAAGTAAATATACAGTAATGAGCACATATATTTTTGAAAGAACTAAGTGTTTTTAGCTAAGAACAAACTAAAAAAGTTACACAGTGTAGCTTTAAAGGCAGGGTAGGTGATTTGTTCCAGAAATCATTTAGTTAATTGTTCAAAACGTATTTATACTGTAGGACCATAATATATTATTCGCCCACATGAATGATAAATGGTACAATGACCTACCAGCCTGTCAACGTATGTATTTCCATTGCTCCACGCACCTGCTCATACAGACATCCACACGTCATCAGAGCGTTTCATACAGAGTTACACAGACGACCATAAACAAACAGCAGCACCTTTTACAGTTCCTCCTGAACCAAAACAACCAGCTCATGCTGTTCACACCATAACTACTGTCATATGGAAGAGATGGAAAACCGTGACGTTATATTCGGAGCGGTTTGTGACTCGAATTTATGCGTTTCAATGCAAACACTCAATGCTGAAATGAATGTGCTGTCAGTTGGTACAGGTCAGTGCTCTTTAAGTTCTTTATGTTCATTATTATTGTAATGTAATGTGCTTGGAGACATTTAACTCTCTCATCTCGTGGCGGTGTGCAGACTCTGCTGTGTGCGTTCATGTTTTTGAAGGAGCCGTGGCTTTGGAGACGCTCTGAAGGGAGGGTGGGATCTCTTGCTTTCAAAGCTAGCTCGCTATTGCTAGCCTCTCTGAAATTGCCTACCCTACCTTTAATGAAATAGAGTATTATTTAGTTGGACTCGGACTCAACCCCTTTTGTACTCGGACTTGACTAATGTGGACTCGAACCCAGCACTAGAACTGGTCAGAAAATGTAAGTAAAAGATGCAATTCAATGCCTGGCCCTTTGACATCCAGTTAGCCATTCCTTCAACTCACCCACAACACCAGCATTTAAGTGAGCACAAAGACACTCAGTATTAAAGCGGCTGTTAGCGGTCCCTTATGAATCTTTAAAGAAGCCATAAAACATCAGCCAGGGAAGAATAACCCAGTCCCAGACTGAGCTGCCACCCAACAGGTGTCGTTACACACACATACACACACCAGTTCCACTGTCTCACCTGTATTTCATGCTACTGTGCCGTCCGAACGCCTCCTTCATGTGGGCGTGGCCTTGAGGCAGGGGCCGTGTTTTGACTGAGCTCTGGGGGGGGTAGTTGCCGTTCCCTCCTCCTCCTCCTCCACTACTGCCCCCTGGTGGAGGGGCAGTTCGCAGGCCACACAGCCGGTCCTCGCTGCGGCTCTTGAGATTGTGCTCCGTACAAGCAAATGAGACCTGCATCCTGACCAGCTCTCACACACTGTGTGTTAGAGTTTATCAGATTGAATCACTTTAGAATATGTTTGTAGTAGTCTCACAGTACGTGCCAGATATAGATAGATAGATAGATAGATAGATAGATAGATAGATAGATAGATAGATAGATAGATAGATAGATAGATAGATAGATAGATAGATAGATAGATAGATAGATAGATAGATAGATAGATAGATAGATGAACAGGGCAAACCTGCACTCAAGTCAGGTCTTGCACCTGCTGGCACAAACTTGCAGCTGTTGCGCGGAAGGCGCACGTCCAAACGCAACACTAACGCGGTGGTGTGCGTGTTTATGTCGCCAGGCAAAAAGTCACGACTGGCTGCTGTCCAGGCCTTTAATGTGTTGTTGCGTGCACAGTCTGTCTTTGCATTCTCCCACTGCACTTCTCCAATACCTGGATCAACGCGACTTGAAGACGCTCCTCTCCGAGTTGAGGCATTCCTCCGCAGAATCCGGGTGGTCTCTCTGTGCGAGGCGGGGGACCTCCTCAAAATGCGGAACCACCCATTCACGCCGGGACTGGATGCGCAACAGCCGGTGCCGCTTCACCAAATGGCAGTAAAGCCCAACTACGCGGAGGGCGAAAGCGAATGCAGAAACGCACGTATGGGCGCACGCTTGTGTTCACAGGCGCCTGGCCATCTCCTCGTCTACAGTCGTAGGACCACAAAATCACGCATACACCTCTTTCACGCACTGTAGTGATGGTCACTATCTGACACACAGCGCGCCCTCACGCGCTCGACACAAGACAGCGTATGTCGCGCTGTTTTTCTGACGCGTAATTATTGCCATGGTGATCATCGAGCGCGATCAAAAGAGAGTTTGACAGCTCCTCGGTGTCCAGATTCCATCGTCTTACTTTAGTAGCCGATATGTCACATCATGAAGGCGTTATAACGGCGGAATGCTGTCGATGTGAAGGGAATTGTGCATCCGTTCAGAGCAACAGAGCCATCAAACGCGAGACTGCCAACTCAGAACCAAATGAAACCCTCAGTGAACCCCCACCCCCCCCCTCTCTCTCTCTCTCTCTCTCTCTCTCTCTTCTCTCTCTCTCTCTCTCTCTCTCTCTCTCTCGGATTGGATTTCCATTGTGATTAATGTGTGAATTGAGCAGGACCACTGCGGAATAATCATGTTATTGTTTGGGTCACATACACACACACACACACACACACACACACACACACACACACACACACACACACACACACACACACACACACAATGTGTGTGTACAATATTTTACATTCCCCGGTTGCTTAAATATAGACGTAGCAGCAAGATTTAAAAAAAAAAAAAGAAACAATACTAAAATAATACATAAAATAAAAGGTTCTTAAGTATTATAATACATAATGAATATGTGGGGGGGGGGGGGAATAAAGATTTAAAAATCAGAATTTTTCCAATACAAGTAGGCCTATACGTCAACCGATATTTCACTTATAATCAACTGTAGGCTTATATTACATTTTAGCAACTACATCAGTTTCTTTTAACCATAAATTGACCAAAATTGTTTAAAAATTGCAATAAAATGAAACAAATAGTCCACAGACACCCTGCAGTATACACTCCGTGAATATCAGAATAGTAGAATATTAGGTAAATTTTCCTTAAGACATGAGGTCATCACTTTTATAAGCAAGGAAAATATTAAAGTCACAATGAAACGGAAGTAGTGATAGGCCCTACAACCAAGTTTAGGCTTACAACCAGGGTTAGGTGCTTCTACATCAGTGTTATTCACCATCATTTCTGATTTTATGTGTAACTTATGGGTAGGGTTTAGTAGCCTGGTAATACCAGACTCTGCTACTTCACTTTGCTTCGTAGACAGAGTCTGGCATAGCATAATAGAGAAGTGTTTTCTCTCTCGCTAGGGGGCGATTTCTGAAGTTTAAAATCATTGGTTACCCGTAAGCCAATCAGATAAGTTTATTCATGACGTATGTTATGCGCTGACACAGCCGCATCGATCCACAGACATCATGCATCGAACTCAAATCTATGATCGAACTTCCACTGTAAACACTTGATGATGCGAGCGAAATACCGGAGTGAACATGGCTGTAAACGACTTTTTTGATCGGTGAGTGATGTAATAGAATGACTGCTGCACTTGACAGGGCGCAAACAAGCAGAGAGAGAGAGCGAGCGAGCCCCGGCCGGCCGGCCCGCGCGCGCGCGCACTATCACGTCTTTAAACAAACAACACGAGCACTGTCTTGCTCTCTCTCCCTCGCAAATATTAATCAAAATCAATCGACTAGTAAAAGGTCGGAACACCTCAGTTTCACGTGGAGCATTTGGAGATTTTTAGAGATTAGAGACTCTAGGAACAACATCTCAATGAACAACATCTCAACACTAAATTATAAAGGCCTGTCTCATATAACGTTAGCCGCCTGTCTCAAATACAAGCCGGTGCAGTTCGACGATTTGGGCAAATAAAAGCCTGGGCTATTATTTGAAGTTTTACGGTATTTAAGACCTGGAAAAGAAAGGAGACACTGACCTGTCAAAAGGCTCCCCAGTTTCTCGTTGACGATCGGTAGTTGATAAATTAAACTTTTCCCAAAGGGAGTAGGGCCACAACATCACCTCCATTCAAAATGTTTAATACACACTCTTCTTCTTCGGGCTTCAGTTTGCTAATGCCTGGAATATTCTCCCCAACAGAGCGAATTGCATCCGCGTCTCCCTATCCGCGGTCGTTTTCGATTTCTCTGACCTAATCTTAAACTCGGCGCTTGGCGAGTACGTCACGGCTTTCAGCCCGCCTTCTGTTCGCTGATTGGCCCGGCTGTTTTCAGGCCGGTGGAAAACAGAAAGATAGGCTGCTATCTCAGACTGACTACAGGAGTGAAATGAAATTAGCGGAAGTAGGAAGTCTGACGTAGTCAGGCTAAGGGTTTAGGGGTAGGGATAGGATTAGGCTACATTTTCAGACAGGAATGTTGTTCCAGGATCAACTAAATATGTTGATCCAGGAACATGTCATACTTGGCAAAATCACGGTGACACATCCGGGTGTAAAGCATTATTGAAAAAGAAAACAATGTAGGGCTGGGATTAGGTTTTGTGCATCAGTTGTTGATTGGATGTTGAGATGTGGGCGTGGCACTCAAAAGTGGAGGCAGACGTTTAAATGGACTAAATGACTGGAGAATTAATGCATATATCTGTTGTTTCAATGGAAGATCTAGTTATGACATTTTGATTAAACGTAACAAGGTCCGAACATTATAAAAATGAAATGTGCACAGATTAATTGTTCCCATTGAAGTCTATAACGTGCTTTTAGAAAATACACAGTGTGAATTTTCATTTCATTCTGTCTTTAAGGTGGCATGATGATGGAAACCAGGGCAAAAAATGTCACATAAACATGGAAACAATCAAAATAACTCAAATATACTAAATATTGTAACAATTCAATGTGTTTGAGTTCTGTTTTTGTGATCTTGGTTTCCCCTGTCTTTGTGGTTTTTGGTTTAGCCCTGTTAAGTTTTCCCGCTCCTCGTTTGTGTTCAGTTTTATCACCTGTGTTCAGTTAATCATTCAATCATTCCATGTGTATTTAAGCCCTGTGTTTTCCCTCAGTGTTTGTCGATCGTCGTCGATGTATGGTTGTGTTTCTTGAAGTCCTGGAATGTTTTCTCTTTTGGTTTTTGATAGTTAAGTTAATGAATAAAGCATCTTCATTGAGCTCATTCTGTCCTCGTCTTCAGTAACCTGCACAGCAACCCTGACAGAACGATCGACCCAAACAAAAGATGGAGAGCTGGAAGCAGGCCTTCATGGGAACCCGGATGGCCATATTCCGCGGGACCCGTGGAGGTCGTAGAAGGGGATGTGATCGAGTTCTGGTGGTCCCAAGTCCAGTATGGCCTGAGCCCATCGCATGCCCGCCAAAGCCTGAGCCCATGGCATGCCCGTCAGAGCCTGACCCTTTTGACGACCTACCTGAGCTTCTTCCCCCAGAGCCTTCACAGCTGGTCCCGTCCAGCCCAATCAAGCCTTCACCGCTGGTCCCGTCCAGTCCAGTCAAGCCTTCACCGCTGGTCCCGTCCAGCCCAATCAAGCCTTCACCGCTGGTCCCGTCCAGCCCAGTCAAGCCTTCACCGTTGGTCCCGTCCAGCCCAGTCAAGCCTTCGCCGCTGGTCCCGTCCAGCCCAGTTGAGCCTTCGCCGCTGGTCCCGTCCAGCGTCCAGCCAGAGACCGTCCAGCCAGAGACCGTCCAGCCAGAGACCGTCCAGCCAGAGACCGTCCAGCCAGAGACCGTCCAGCCAGAGACCGTCCGTCCAGAGACAGTTGCCTGCCCGCCAGAGCATGAATCTAGCCCCAAGCTCCCTGATGTGCTGGCCCCGTCCAGTTCCGAGTCCCCTAATGTGCTGGCCCCGTCCAGTTCCGAATCCCCTGATGTGCTGGCCCCGTCCAGTTCCGAATCCCCTGATGTGCTGGCCCCGTCCAGT